>JAOTBA010000002.1:28298125-28309725 GCA_025629845.1 Erythroxylum squamatum | reverse complement strand
ATTTCAGCTACCAAAACCTCTCACAAATACTGACTTGAGCGTCGGAGGGGCCTCCCGGGAAACAACTCCCGGCCCGCTGTTGTCTGTTTTGCAGGTATCTCACAGCCAGAATCGCACAGACCATGGATCAGAACAACGACGTTCAACCTCAGTAGAATCCGGCTGAACCACCAGACCTTACGATTCAACGTCAAAAGACTATCAAATTCCTTTTTATTAGGACTTTGTACCCACCGAAAAAAGAAACATAATAGCGTGGGACAACCTCAAGGGCATCATCACTCATTTACCTCCTCTTGTAACTGAACCTATTTTCTCTCGCCTTTTAACTTTTTTTCTGTACATGCCTTGTTTGGACAAAGCAAAGCGTTTAACGAAACCCTCCTATAAGAAAACTTGCCGCTCTCTAATTTATTGTCTCTAACAGGCGTTTCTAGCAGGGATGTCATTTATCAGGAAGCAAAAGAACAATAAGTCTATTCGTGATGGTCGTGAAGCAGGCCAGGGAAAAGAGGAGCAAAATCAATATATATATCTTTGGTGAAACACTTTCCGCTGAAAATGACTCGTCGAATTTTCAAGAATTGAGTGTAAGAAAATAGAGTATGGCTTCATCTACTCAGAACTCAGAGACCGTTTCTCATAGAGTTTATAAGAAGAGTGAGGCTATTTGTATATGTTTATTCTGTACCCAAACATAAAATAAGTAATTTCTCGTACAGTTTAGGAAAAACACAGAAGAAAGGGTGAGAAGTTCGGTCATTATTGTCCAAGGGCAAGCGATTAAATCAAAGAGTGTGTGCGGGAAAATATGAAAAAATATTACCACGAGTGAATCAACTTGGATAGATTAACAATTAAATGGTCCTGTCCTCGCAGCTGAAAAGCTTGCCACATTGTCAGCCAAGTGATACTACTACTTATCACTTAAAGTTTCCTCCCAAGTGATACTACTACTTACACTTATCACTTACAGTTTCCTCCCCATAATTCACGATTTCCCTGATTGCAATTTGCGAATTTAGTGCAATTGGGACAGTAAACACCTCACAGAATGAACATTAAATATATGTCAAACTTAACCTTAATATTTAATAAAATGTATTAAGTTAGTATTCAGAAGTAGAGCTTGTAATAATGATTTTATAAAAAAAACCCTAACTCATATTTCACTTTCTTAATTGTTTAATTTTCACATTTAATATTCTTAAGTATTTATATTATTCATTACTCGATGGTCCATTTTTCTTTTCTTCTATAACTTATGTAAGCAAAAATCTTTTATTCATAAATACTAGTATTGATTTTTTATTAAATTATCATATATTTCATTTGCACCTTTAAAAACTTAAATTTATAATGTTAGTGTTATGTAAGTAAAAATAATATTAATAGGTTAAATGACATCAAGTAAAAATAATAGATACCCGATTGAATGACACTATCATCATCATAATGAAAGAGACAGCTTTTGGAATGGATGATTACTCCAAAACAACTAATTTTCCTAATCTTGTACGGGCCATCGAGACATTGTCATCGCCTCCATTTTGATGTATGCTCTCTTCAAGATTCGAGGAAGCTTTACATAACACATAGTATCTACAATCACATGTTCATCTAATAGCTTCCTAATAGAAAATGAGATACGGATAATACATAATGAGATCTAATTCCAATGATACTAAAAACCTTGAAGAAGAAAATCAGCCATTGAAAGCAAGCGATGATTGTATTTTGATGAGTAGATTTGTTGTGCATCGATTTGTTCTTTGGGAGGGAGAATTCTACCAAATACCTCCCATCAAAGCTCATTTCTACCATTAGAAACTATTTGTCACGTCAACATTTCGCGATGAATTCATGTTAACAGTTTTATTCTAAAAAGTTAATAGAAACAAAAAAACAAATCATATATATAATCAATGTAGAAGCAAAATGTACAATTAAATAAGGAAACGAAAAATTATATAAAGTTATATGCAATTAACAAAATATTCATAGATGAAGGAAAGATCATTGGAATGCATGTAGAATTCACAAATAAAATGCATGCATGAAATGCAATTAGATAAACAAATCAGCATTAGAGGAGTTAAGCACAAATTTAAAAAGAAGCGAAGACTCACTTGAAGAGTTTAATGATGATTGGGGATCAAATTTGTCTCTAAAAAAGAAGACCTTATGATCTCTTACTACTAACTAGAAATTTGGATTAAGTAAGAAGACATTGAGTTTGTACAAAAGAATCAAGTAATTTTATACCTCAAGGTTAGCTTCACTTGGGATGGGAGTGATCTATGACTAATCCAAGAGAAAGCATATGACTACCTATTGAAAAACAATGACCAAAGGTAAAAAGAAGAAAAGGTTAGAAGCAAGACAGAGGAACTCATACCTAGCAACTTGACTAGCCTAAAGAATAAGATTGCCTTTGATGGTTATACCCTAATTACGAAGCATCTGGAGAATCTTTTAGAGGGGAAGGATTTATTTACCTTACTTGTAAAATGCCATCATAGATAGATTACCTTGTTTACTGCTTATAGCAATGTTGCCATTTTTTTCTTTATTAGTAGTTATGGTTATGTTGTCATTTTTATTGCTTTGTAAGTAGAATGTATGTTGCTTGTAGAAAAGGGCCTTGTTTTGGGCCTCTAATTGTTTGTATGCTCTATTCAAATAATTTATGTCCTATGTTTGGGTAATTAGGTTTTCAATTTCATAAAACGATGTAGTTTTGGCTTCACTTTGACTACGAATACAAAAATCATTGCGAAAAGATGAAACGCTATTTATAATTCGTCAATGAACCCTATTCCTACAAATTACACTCTATATATTATAAAAATTATATATAATATAAAAATTATATACTAGTATAGAAATTATATATAAAAAATAGAGAATTATGATTAAATAAAATAATATGCTAACTAAGATATGCGAAAATTTATCTATTATCTATACATTCATAATTGTTATACTAATTACAATTATCATCTATAAATTAATGTATCATTATATTTAATTACCATATATATTATATTTATTGAAATTTAATTAAATTATAATTACAATATAGTAAAAATTGGAAATCAATATTAAATATTAAAATCAAATTCTTAAAAATCAAATTTAATATTATTGACAGCGATTGTAAGTCTTAAACTAATTTAGTTAAAAAAATGTCATTTAAAAAATTTATAGAAACACAAAATTAATTAATATTACATGAATATATACTTTTTATTTATCTCTTTTAAAATATATGATTTGACAGCTTTATATGTTGTCACAAAAATCTATTTATTATATATAAATTCTATAATAATTTATAGAATTTTTATTTTACATATAATTTATCAATTAAATAAAAAATATATATGAAAACATTTGGCAACAATTTTATCCATAATTTAGCGACACTTACGGAAACAAATAACCCAAAGATCAGCCCTTTGTTGACGTTTGTCTTTATTCGTCTCCCATGATCTACCCATTAGTGACGATTCCACAAGATTGTCACCAAAAGGTAACTTTTAGCGAGTTTTTTTCTAAATTCGTCGCCAATTGTCTACATTTGATGATGTTTTCTTGAAATCTTCGTTAAATATTGGCTACTTCTTAAATATAACAAAAACAAACAATGTTGTTTGTTCCATAACAAATGACGTCATTTTTTTGTTATTTCAAACATGAAAATGAAACTCTTCTTGGTCTTCATTCTTCATCATCGTTTTGTCCCAAAACATTTTGGCGTTGAAAAGCCTCTGATTTTGTCCAACTTCGTCGTTCGTCATACTTTGTCTCCAGTTGTCCATCCATCTAGGTAAGTTGTCACAACACATGTTACATTTTTATGTTTTGGTTTCATTCCGTTAGTTTTTGTGTTTAGGTTTTGTTTTTTGTTGTTCGTTGTCTCAGTTTTATGTGTTGTTTGGAAGATGGTGAATGTGTGTTGCTATTGAGAAGATGGTGAACGTGTATTGTTGTTTGGAAGATGGTGAATGCATCCAGAATGGGATGATTAATGCTTAGATGGATTAGGAAACTTGTTTGAGCATAGCCTATAATGTGTTCGATGAATGCACTATTAGAGATTATAAGATAATGAGTTTACAAAACAAGCTTGTAATGTGGTTACTTAAGATTTTGCATAAGTCACTATTTTAATTATGTAATAGCTCGTTTTAAGGTTGACCTAATGGATAAAATTTTATCCAAAAAAATTAAAATATTATAGGCGTTATTTTATATTTAAAAATAAAAACTTAAGTTCTCCTTTTCAATTGTTCACTTTTAGTACAGAATTTGATTGTTACAACTGTCACTCTCTTATTACTAAGTATGTCTCTAATTTAAGGAATATCCATATTAAGGATTTTTCAAAGGAAATAACACTATTACAAAGAACATATATGATATTTAAATGAGCTCATATACAATAATAGACATTTGTTCATCAAGTTCCTTTTTTCACTAAATCTTTTAATTAATACAATTCAAATTTTTTATCAACCAATAAGGTTAGGAAAAAATATCCAATTTTAAGCCCAAGCTCACATTTTGGTTTTAATAGAAGAAAGAGAGTTTTTAAGTCTATTTGTTAAACCATCTAATATATGCTTCTTATAGTGGTTTTGAGAAAATATGATGCTTCTTTGTTTATCATAGGGAATAGAATAATAATGAGCTTATTTTATATCATTTTCTGTGATGAAGACGAATATATCAACTATAAGATATTTTATGCTCTTTTATTTGATCTTTCACCAAAATTTTCCCGTTTTTTATCTTGTGAACTATATTTTACAGATTTAGAACGTGAACTATATATAAAAGTATTGAAATTATTTTACCTTTAGACCTAGAAGATGAATTTATATATTGAATTTTTCATCTCTAGACTTTAATTTCATATGCAGATTTTTGATGACTTAGAGTAATGTTTCATCCTTCTCTATTGGTTTTACATTATCTTCTTTTATGAAAGTCTTGAAGAAGGTGTTCATTTGTATGAGATTATGACTTTAGCCTCTATTTGATTTATGCTTCTTATACTTAGCAGACTCAATTTCATTGTTTGTTTGAATTAAAACTTAGTATTTCAACTCGTATTGATTTATCATTGTGTTATTGTAAATCTTAAATTTCATTTAGTAATTAAGTAATTTACTTTTAATTGTATAACTACATAGATAAAAGTTGGATGTCTCATCGGAAATGGTCCACTTAATACTTAAAAGGAGTTAAAGAGTTTCATGCAATTTGTAAAAGATCAAATGGTTGTAGAATGTCGTATTCATTAGCTATGAATAGATTGCTTAATGTGAACATTCAAAGTCAAGATGTCGTCTATAATCACTTGCAAATCTAAGGTATAGATAAATTTTATACTCTACAAATTTATCATGTACAAACATTTTAAAGCAAGTGGTAGTAAAAGTGTTAATATGTCGAGATTATGAATGATACTGGTTTGCCTAACATTATTGGTATTATTACAAAAGACAATTTTAAGAAGCTATTAAAAGTTTCTTAAGAAGAATAATGTCTGAGGTGCTTGAATTTCTAAAACTATCTTTTGTTGTGAAGTTGTTGCTGTTGAAGGTCTATAATAAATGGAGTAACAAATCTTTTGACATGTTAATTGAGTTGCTTAATGATGAATTACCTATTGGACACAAACTGCCCAAATATTACTATGAAGCAAAGAAATAAATTAAGGGATCTTGGATTAGGATTAAAATCTTGAGATACTTCCCTATTAAACCATGGCTACAAAGGCTTTTTATGTCAACAAAAAATTCATAAATATGAGCTAGTATAAAGAGAAATGCATTGATGATAAGATTATGCGTCATCTAGTAAACTCAATTTCATGAAAAGACTTTGATGGAAAGTTTGTATCGTTTTCAGAGGATTGACATAATGTTCGACTTGGTTTAGCCTTAGATGGATTTAACCCATTCGGTAATATGAGTACTTCTTACAATATGTGGCCGACAATTCTAGTGCCATACAATTTATCTCCACAGATGTGTATGAAGTAGCCATTTTTATTATTGTCTTTACTTATTCTAGGACCTACTACTCCTAGAAAGGATATCGATGTATACAAGCAACCACTAATTGATGGCCTAATTAATATTTGAAAGGTCAGATTAGAAACTTAAAATGTTGTTGAAGGTGAAACATTTATAATACATGCAGCTATTTTGTGGACGATAAATGATTTTCTAACTTAAAATTTATCTAGATGGAGAGCTAAAAGTATATAGCCTATCCTATATGTAACCATCAAACTCATTCAATAAGGCTATGAAGTAAAATATGTTATATGGGGCATCATCGTTACTTGGAAATTGGGCATAAATAACAAATATGCAAATTGTTTAATGGAAAACTAGAACATAGTGAAGCTCTTTTGCATTTATCTAGCAATGGTATTGTTGACCAACTATCACATTTGGGTGACTTTACACTAGCAAAAACCCAAGTAATAGAAAGTGAAAGCAAAGTGTTTTGATTTTAATTGGAATAAAAAAGCACATTTTTCAGTTTGCTATATTGGAAGGAATTGCTATTGAGGTATAATCTTGATGTAATGCATATTAAAAAAAACATTTGTAAAAATATTTTAGGTACTTTAATGGGAATTGATGGCAAATTGAAAGATGCAATTAAGGGTAGATTAGACTTTAAAGAAATGAATACAAGAAAAGATTTACATTTGAAGAAAAAGAGATGATAGGTAATACATCATTACACTTGCATGTTAAAACATATCAAAAAAGGAGAAGCAATTTTTTTGTCAATTTTTAAATCAGTCAAATTTCCTGATGGGTATGCATTTAATATAGCCCGTTGTGTCAATATGAATGAATAAAAAGTTTCAAGGTTGAAAATTCATGATTTTCATGTACTTCTGAAATGATTGCTTCCTAATGGAATACATGGGTGCTTACTAAAAGATGTGCCGGTAACTATGGGAGCAATGGGTGAGTTTTTTAAGAAATTATGTTGTAAGACACCGAAAGTATAAGAGCTTGAAAAATGGAAAAATACATTACTTTGATACTATGTAATCTTAAACTAGTATTCCCCACATCTTTTTTTTAAAATGTTATAGTGCATTTGGTAATTCATTTGTTGTACGAGGAAAACAATTATAGACCAGCTCAATTTCGATGGATGTTCTCCACTAAAAGGTAATTTATATTAACTTATAATTTTTTCTTAAGTAATTAGTTAGTAACAATTGTTAATGTTTTATATTTTTTAGGTTTTTAGGCTCTCTTAAGCAGTATGTGCATAATATAGAACTAAACTTAAAGGCTCTATTACAGAGGCTTATATACCGAATGAATTCTTGACATTTTGTTCTATCTACTTAAATGATGTGGAGACAAGATTTAATAGACAAGAATGTAACTTAATTTTGATTATGATGGTGATTTATCAATTTTCTCCCAAAAATTAAGGTCACTTTTAACAGAAAAATATGTGAAGTTAACTAAAGACAAACTTGAAATTGGCTATTACTATATTTTGAAAAGTTGTGAGGAAGTTGATTTATATATGGAGTATGGTATTACTTATCATTCGTTCTTTCATATTTAAATATAGCATTCAACTTATATTTCTGAAATCTGCTTATTTTTTTAAATAGAGAGAAAAAAGATGAGATTAGAAGCAAAGAGATTGTTAATGTTGAAGGAATAAATAAGATTAACTTCCCATTATGGTTTAAGACTCGAGTAAGTTACTAATAGAATATTATGAACTTATGGCAATTTGTAGATCAGATTAACTTCTAATTATATTTTTTCCTATATATGATACGATTATATAATTGTAAATTGCAAGAGGCCACGATAGCACTATATGCTTTGACATGTAGGCCTTATATGTATGGGAAAAAATATACAGGTCGCATTGCTAATGGAGTTATATTTTACATAAAAGATCATGATAGTCAACTTAGAAACTAAAATTGTGGGGTTGTCGCTGAGGGACAACATGATGAAGATTTTATTAACTTGTACGATGTCATCTTAGAAATAATAAAGTTGCATTACGTCAAAGATTATAAAAAAGGTTGTACTGTTTAAGTGCAAATGGTTTAATCTTTGTGACATAAAAGTAAATGGCAATATTAATACCATCAATGTTAGTAACACATCATATGATAATGACCCTTTTGTGCTTGGAAGTTAAGTGAAGTAAGTATTCTACCCTCAACTACACTATATTAAGCAGCAATTAGAAATTTTTTCAAAAGTTTTAACACTAAAATCTTTTTGATTTTTGTGAAAGGGAAAATGGTCTAATGCAAAATGATGATGATGAAATATATTAAGAGATTGACTTGAAGCTAAATAATGGAGCCCTACAAATCGAAGATATAGATATATCACCATTTTATAGGAGAGATGTTGATCCTACTAAAAGCAAATGAAGTACAAGCGAATCTTGTTGTAGAAAGGGATGAAGAACTTATTGAGGATGAATTATATGAAAATGATTATACTTTGTTTTAATATAATAGTGATAAAAGTTGAATCATAACATAATTAATGATGATGATTTTCAAGATCTTGATTATGATAATTGAAGTTAATAAAAGTGTTCTTTATATTTTTTGAAATGTAATGATCATAACATTTATGTTAATGTGTATTGTTGATGATTGAGTTATGTTAATGCATATTGTTGATGTTTGAGATATCTTAATGCAGATTGTTGACATTTTGTGTTAATGTGGATTGCTGATGATTAAGTTATGTTAATAAGTATAGTTGATGTTTGAGTTACGTTAATGCGGATTGTTGCTATTTGAGTTATGTTAATGCTGATTGTTGATGATTAAGTTATATTTAATGCAGATTGTTAATGATGTAGTTATGTTAATATGTATTGTTAATTATTGAATTATATTAATGCAAATTGTTAATAGTTGAGTTATGTTAATATGGATTGTTGATAATTGAATGTATGTTTGTAATGATGATTCGAATATTATAATGTTAATAAAATTTATGTTTGTTTTTATAGATATCTAATATAATGGCACTTGGTAAAACCAAGGAAAGAAGGTGGTAGGTATGAAAATTGTTAAACAGAGGGATCTGCAACTTCAAACAAATCAATCAGTTCCTAGTAGAAAATAACGTTAGACCTCAACCACTAATGAAGCAAGTTAGTAACAACCTCATTCTTCCTCAACTTGTATAGAGGGATTGGTAGGTTTATTAATCTTTAACTCCCTACAAATAAACTTATGCTTAAATATATATTTATATGTTTAATGCATATTTTCTTATCATTATTCATTTGTTATCAAGTTCTGATGTCAACATCAGAAAAAGATGTAGAGGCATAACTAGAGGTTATGAGTTGCAACAAATGAATGTTTCAATGAATAACAAGTTGTTAGTACATATTAATACTTTGCAAGGTTATCCTCCAGATAAGATCCAATTTATAAAATTGTCAAGTGTGTTGAAGATTATTGTGAGAATAGAATTACCCTGCCTAAAGTATGCTAAGGACTTAAAGGAAGACAACTTGCTTGCAAATACTTTGGATAAAGTTGTTGTAATTTTTCAATTTATTAAACTATATGCAATATTGATTCACTTATTTTAAGATTAATTTATCTTTTGTTCATAATGAAATTGAATATATTTCGAAATTTGTGACTTCATTGTTCAAACAAAGGACATGGGATTGTCATTATACGTTGCATCATTTTGGAAACGTTTAGAAATGACCACAAATTAATACTTTTTCAACATTTTATCTTAAAAACACATATGATATTTTATATTAATTTTATGTGGACCCCAATCCACCTATACATCTAACATGGTAGGGAGACAAATAGAATTTCTTTACGATGACAATTAACATTGTCCCCTTTTTTTCTTGTTCTGTCTAGATGACTGTAGAGAGAAATGATAACATTGATGCTTTGCCACTTTGATTTCCTTTTTCTTTGAACAAATTCGATAATCACTCTCTTTCTAATACCTTCTATATCAACAGCTTCATCTTTTTTTTTCAACACAAACAACATTAATACAAGAAGAGCTAACCAATATCAACCTCCTGCTTTTACCCCTAAGCCTCTCCAACCACTTAATCATCTTCATCAAGCTCAACCTGATTGCACTCCTCATAAGCCCACCACTAAATTTCCTCTCTTTCTCAATTCTAATTAACTCTCTCACTTTCTTTTCAGTAGTGACTAAACCCATTTGTCTTCTCACTATTCCCAGACACACTCCACAAGTCCACCATCATCTTACAACTATTAGCTCAAGGCTTCAAAATTAATGATTTTAATGATAACAGTCAATAATAATTAGTTACATTTCAAAATTCAAACTTATTTAATTGAATTATCTCATTTATTCAAGAAAGATAACGATATAAAAGAGGTTATATAACTTAGTTATGTGTTTAAATAAAAAATGGCTAACAATTCCTATTTTATAGGAACCAATCTAACAAACGCAATCAAATAATCAAAAACGATTCCACAAAATCTGGAATGGATAGTTCATATCATATCTGTACGAATGAAGGAACATGCTATCCACCTGATTCAATAGTTGGTTTAAGACACAATCAAAGGATTATCAAAATAACTAGATATTTGAAGGTATTGTTAAAGATTATAAGGAAGACATTTTAAAAGATTTAAATCCGATTCAATCAGTTAGTTCATGATAAAATTAAAGCAATGGCTAGTTTAAGGGAACTTCTATTTAAGGGAGAGCTACTACATTCAACAAGTACAAGTTTTCAAAAAATATATTAGTAGTAGCAACATTCAGTACTCTCGAAAGTTATATCCTTTGTGCTTTATATAAAAAGACTTTGTTGAGAGAGATTGTTATTCATTGAAGCCTATACTGAGCAAATCCCACCTTCAATTATTGAGAGCTTATAGAGGCGAGTCAAATATTGCTAGTGTGAAAGGTTGAAGAACCTTGTAAATGATATACTTATGAGCTTGGAGAGGCTTGTCAAATTACTACTTGAATTTTTTTTAGTGAAATACTCAAGTTAAATACTTGGAGACTGGATGTAGGCATAGTTATAAGTGAACTAATATAAATTGACTATGTCACTCGTTCTCTCTTTTCTCAGCTTTTAAATTTCTACATTTTAGTTATTGGTGTTTTCAAATTGCAAGAGGCTCCTTTCTTTTAAAATTTTAAGAGTCACCTATCCTTTATACAAGTTACAAGAAAATAAGGCATTTTGCGACGTTTTTAAAACGTCATAGAATATCCAAAAACGTCGCAAAATGTCTTCTGTGACGTTTTAAAAAACGTCACAAAAAACGTCGCGGAATGTGGTGTAGGCAAATGGTTTCTGCGACGTTTTATTTAAAACGTCACGAAAAACACTGACATTTCACGACGTTTTAAAAACGTCACTAAAAGTTTGGACAATTCGCGACATTTTAAAAAAATGTCGCAGATTGTCTAACATTCCGCGACATTTTTAAAACGTCGCAGAATGTGAAAGAATCCGCGACGTTTTTTGGAAACGTCGCAGAATACCTTTCCCGGAACGTCAAG
>JAOTBA010000002.1:28252091-28264491 GCA_025629845.1 Erythroxylum squamatum | reverse complement strand
AAGGAGTCGGTAATTCTCTTCATCTTGTTCATGTTTTTATTATCCTTATACCATATCATGTATGGATTGGCATGATGATTTGGATATGTTGCTTCCGCTGCAAAATGATTTCTTAAAAGTTTTGAAATCTACCGTTTCTCCAAATAATGCATGCTTTCCTTTTCCGATCCAACATCTCTATGTATATGTATATGTATATTACTTACAAAAGAATTGCGATATCTTATGACTAGATATATAATGCTAATAAAAACCAAACTCTATTGTTTTAATAATAATAAATATTTTCATCCCAAAACTGTAACTGGAGAAGATTAAGATACATGTAAATATACTTGTTTTTCAGGGTACTATATTTATATAACTCCAACAGGATATTTATTGGAATTGATCCAATCAAACAATTGGTAATCTCCTCAAGAATTAGGGTAGTTATGTAATTAAATGCACATGTAAATGATATTATGGTCGTTCTTTTTAATGTAACTGAATACAAAGGTATTTTCTCTATTGAAGAGTAATCAAAGGTGGCAAATAAAAATTATATTGTCAAGATTTTGGGATTTTTCCTAGATCATCTGTAAAGAGAGAACTTATGATTAAAAAAAAAACAACCTAGTATGTTTCACACTTTTAGTTCATCCATTACTTATTATTAATATGTACTTTACTTCTCAATACTATTAATTTGAAAAACATATGAGTGATGGAGATTACTTGGAGAAAGTGCTCCAAAACTGAGAGAAATCACTATTAGATTACTTAGTCAAACAAATTTTACATTAGGTTGTGAACATAATTGGAGCATGTTTGACTATATTCATATAAACAAACAAAATTTTTTTGAATATGAAAAAATCAATGACCTTGTTTACATTACGTATAATCTAAGAGTGAAGGACATGAATTACATTGATATGTTTTTATTTTTTCATTAATTTTGTTTTTATTATTGACTTTATAATTTCTCTATTATAAATTTAGAGTGCTTAATGATAAGAGAACATATGAACTACTGGATATTGATTTTAGTGACCATACTAATTTTTTGGATCAAAGAAGAAGAACCAATATCACTTGATTTTGATTATAATGAAATTGAAATAATATATGAAGAAAACGCATTTGGCACAAAGAATGAATTAAGCAAATCTACAAATGGTCAATTTATATTTTATTTTGATCATATTTAATATTAAAAGTATAATACATTACAAATTCACCGTAGAGACTAGTTTCATACATTATTAATTTGTAATTTATTTGAATGCAATGAAAAATCTTGATGAACATATTTTGGATAAAAGCATGGCTTATGAGTCTTCAGATAGTGTTGGATAACTTAGAACTCTTGACGATTATGAGACAAAAACACTTTCAGAGTTACAACTTTGACGATGACGATAATGATAATGATTATTATTATGTTAGATTCAATTTTAATTTGAATTATGAGATTTATTATTAGTTTATTATATTAATAGGCATTGGTGCAATTTTAATAAAATATTTTATTTTATACTATATTGTAGTTATTTTTATAATTTTTACTTCTTATTTATTATATACTAATCTTATAATTGTTTAATACCGGTTGAATTTTTAAACATTAAATCTTTGATTTGGTGTACGGTCTAATTTTCAAAATCTTTGTTGTAGCTATTTGTTTGATTAATACATTCATTTTAATTTCAAAAAACAAAATGGAATTGCGCAAGGACGTCCGCTACACATCCCTGAAAAGGGCCCTGCTCCATATTCTCTCATTCAGACTTTTGGTGTAAGCTAAGCCGGCCTTATGAAATCACATACATACATATTTCCAGGAACACGTAAGTAAACTATTGAGAGCCGGGTCTCATCTCATTGATATTAACAATTTTGGAAAAGGTCGCTGCACCAACAATGTATATGTCAAAACTGTGTCGTTGAAAGTTCATCCAACACTATTATTAAATAATAATTAGGGGAAAAAAAAGGCTTTACTTCGTCCAACTGATCAAGTCTGACCGTTTTTAAAGTTGTAAGTAGATATCTTCATTTCACTGTTTCTGGTCATCTATGCTCGTTTCCGATGATGTTTCGCCTCGCCAAATCCTTTGCCTTTATGGTTTTGTTGATCTTCGCAAGTTTCTTACTCCTTACCTTCGTTGATTGCCAGCCAACTTTCGTCGACAATGATTGTTCAAGATCAGCCAACGATAGTGCCGATAGTAACTATTCATCACGCCTTAGTGTCCTTTTAAATTATTTATCCTCCAACTCCTCCAGTAACAGTTTCTACCAAAGTTCATCAAACGGGATCTATGGCCTCTACTTTTGTCGCGGAGATGTTTCGAGCAGTATTTGCCAGAATTGTGTTAACGCGGCTGTTGAGGACATTAAAGCACGATGCTCCTCAAATGAAACTGGGATCATATGGTACGATCAGTGCACGCTACGCTATTCAAATGTGAACTTTTTTGGGAAACCACAAACTCTGCCATACACGATCCTGACCAATATCCAAAATACTTCTTCACCTGACGACCCCAACTATGGTGCGCTAGGCCTTGTATTCTTGTTATTACAGAGTGTTCCGCAATCAAAACTCAAGTTTGGGACAAGAGATGATGTGTCGATAAAACGGTATGCTTTGGCTCAGTGTAGTAGAGACCTTAATGAAAGCTTCTGCAGAAGCTGTTTGGAGAGAGCAAATAAGATGGTCAACCAGTGTTGTTCAGGGAAGGTAGGCTGGCGTGTTCTGACACCAAGTTGCATTTTACAGTACGAGGAGTACCCTTTCTATCAACTGCCATCGACACCAATACAGCCTCCAGCTCCAGAACCGGTGTCCGTGTCAATACCTAGCAAAGGTGTGAACCATGATTCTTTTTCTTTTTTATTTAAGTGCAGGAGAATTCAAACCCAGCCTTTGAAGGACAAAACTAGGACTAGCAATAGAACAGACATGAAAGGTCTAGGAGATAAAAATGGGATCATGTAATTTAATCACTAAGATTTCTATCCCATATATGATCTGTTGCATATAGTTCAAAGATGATTTCCGTTGAAATTCTGCACATTTTTCTCTTTTCCCTTAAAATTAGGTGGATTAGGCGAGTTAGTTGACTATTTTTCTTTAGTTAATCCACTTTTTGATCAGCCATTCCAGTAAAGTAGTTAATCCATCTTTTTCAGGCAATGAATTAGATAATCTTTCATAAAAGCCGAGACTTGTGTCTTTTTGTCATTGTGTACCTCAGATTGGCACGGACATTATGAGTAGGACATTTTCACCCAAAAAAAAAAAATTTTTTCTTGCGCACGTAAGTTACTAATTAAAGTCTCCATTGCTAATTACAGGAGAGAAGGGAGGTGGCAACAAGTCAAAGATTGCAGTTATCACTACATCAATATCTGTTGTGGTGATTGGACTTCTCCTGGGTTTCGGCTACTATATATACTTGCGGAAAAGAAGACGAACAGGTATAACCATATAGGTGAACTTGGGCACGTACTTCCAATGTAAAATGTTGGATTGCCTCCAATCTCTAAACCTAACCTGTATTTTGAAGGTGAAACAACTGAAGAAATTCTGTTGCCTACTGTAGAAGGATCGTATTCGAGGAGGAATGGAGGAATGGCATTAACGGATCATGACACCAACGTGGACGTTCATTACATTGATCTCAAAACCATAAAAGCAGCTACAAACAATTTCTCTGCTGCAAATAAGCTAGGTGAAGGAGGTTTTGGACCAGTTTACAAGGTTTGAATCACAAGTGCACAACCCTTTATTACAGGCAAAAGTAGCACTTGCATATGAAATCAACTATATGACTATCAATTTTGTGGTATTTATGATCTTCATGATCAATGTGACATTACTCCTGACATGAATATTTTAGTTTATAATGACTATAATGGTAATGAAAGTCACTAAATTGACAGCCCTATCAGTTTCCTTTTATAGTCAGGGCATGCTTTAAATAACGCAGTTTAAACTCCATTCAGGGCAAAATGCCGGATGGACAAGAAATAGCAGTGAAAAGGCTTTCCATGACATCAAAGCAAGGTCTTGAAGAGTTCAGGACTGAAGTTATGGTAATTGTCAAACTTCAACATAAGAATCTTGTGAGGCTTTTAGGATACTGCTTGGAGGGGGATGAAAAGCTTCTTGTGTACGAGTACCTGTCAAATACTAGCCTTGATGCTTTCCTCTTTGGTTTGTTTCTCATCACTGTCATATTTACGCCATATGAATGTGATTAGTTGCTAAAACTTTCTACATTAACTAACTACTTGTGAAGACAGACCCAAAAAAGTGTAAGGAACTTGACTGGGAAAAACGTGCGAGCATCATAACTGGAACTGCCAGAGGCATTCTGTATCTGCATGAAGACTCTCGACTCAAAATCATCCATCGTGATCTGAAAGCAAGCAATGTCTTGTTGGATGACGAAATGAATCCAAAGATATCAGATTTTGGCACTGCAAGGATCTTTGGAGGCAATCAGATTGAAGCCAACACAGAGAGAGTTGTGGGCACATAGTAAGCCAACTTTCTGACATTAACCACTTAAACAAATTAACTGTCTGTCTGTAATTTTACAAGAAACGAGTAAACAAATCAACTGTCTGTCTGTAATTTTACAAGAAACGATACTTTTTATTCAACAGTGGATACATGGCACCAGAATATGCACTGGAAGGTTTGATTTCAATCAAATCAGATGTTTACAGCTTCGGAATCTTAATGCTTGAAATTCTGAGTGGTAAAAGGAACAGAGGGTTTTATAACCCAGATCTTGCCTCAAACCTCATAGTACATGTAACTCTTCCAATTTTACTTGTCATTTCTAGTGAATTTTGGTTATCATATCCTTACCTACACTTTACTCATTGAGCATGATACTGAACAGGCATGGCAACTATGGAATGAAGGAAGAGGAGACAAATTGATAGACCCCAACATAGAAGATGATTGCCCCATCAGTGAGGCTTTGAGATGGATTCAAATTGCACTGCTGTGTGTTCAAGATGACCCTGCAGAAAGGCCCACAATGTCATCAGTTGTTCTAATGCTTGGAAGCAAATCTGTAAACCTTCCCACCCCCTTGACAGCGCCGTACTCTGCATATAGATCTGCTACCATTTTTAGTCACTCCTCAACTTCTGAAACAGGCTTTATGTCGTCAGATCAATCCACTGCTACTGGGACTAGGTAGTTAAGATATTGTTTAGGTTCTTTCTTTTTAACTCTCTTTCATATTGAACTAGCTAGGAGAATTTTTGTCTTGAATTGAACAACTACTTCAGTCGAAAGAGTTCTTAGTTTTTTTCCTGAAAAGTAAATTTATCAACCAGGACGAATACGACAACCCAGAAGTATCTTAGATTCTCCATTTGCTTTTATGAAGCTGATTGAGACCTACGTTTGAGGACTTGTAAGGAAAATCTTCTCTAACAATGTGGAAGAACCTTAAAAAATTTTGACATTTCTTTTGGACTATAATTTACAGACACAATGTGAGAAACCTTTTTTTTTTTTAGAGTGGGTCCAAAGAGGACCCTTTGCAAGAGTTCAGTATCCAACTGGTAGTATGATTCTCGGTTTTGTTGCTCTAATTGTAGTTACAGAGCAATAAGATATTCTTCCAAACAAAATTGAGGGAAAAAAATGAAAGAAGTGTTGGTGTGACTCTAAAAATTGGAAATATAGCGGAAAAATTTAAAGTTTATCTCTAGTATTTACGTTTATATCATAGCTAGTGTTACAAGGGTTTTCCTTCAAGCACGAACTTGTCACACAAGATGCGCCAACCCCTTTGCATGACAATCTCACTTAGCTCCTTTAAAATAAGAACGAACTTGTCACACAAGATGCGCCAATCCCTTTGCATGACAATCTCACTTAGCTCCTTTAAAATAAGATTCAACCTTATCCCGTAATCATTGACCAACGTACTTTTTTTTTAAGTCTCACTTAAAGTATACAAAGGAATATTATCTCAATCTCTAAGTGTCTCCCACATTTTTTAAAATGAGCAAGGCTTAAATGAGCTATTTATAGGCACCTCTAGGTAACTAAGTTAGAATCCTAATACAACTCTACTAGCAAAAATTATAATATTATCCTATCTTATCCTTACCAGATTACATCACAATAACCAATAAAATAACATCTCCATCTAATTAGGACTCTATCTAATAGGATTAAGCTACATCACAATAACAAGATAAAAGATTACATATGATCTCCCCTTATCCACAAAGTTGTCCGCTATCTTCAGAAGATCCTCTCGCGTGATTTTTATCCTTTAAAGTTGATGTTTATCTTCCGTGATATTATCCGCCACATCATCCAAGATTTTCTCATCTCTATCCATTAATGATGAGTCATCCAAGCAAAGAGCACACTGGTCCATCCAATGCTTACCTATGCCAACTCTGTTAGCCATGGTTCATCCACTTGAGTACACACTAAGTCCTTAGTCCATCAAGAACTTACCTTGGGACTCTCGCATATTCCCGTCATGCATGTGCTCTAACTAATCTTCCACTCGATACCGATCTTAATCCTTCTTTTAGTCTCACATTCGAATCTTACATCTCATCGAAGATTTTCACCAATATGCACCAATGCTTGACTTTGCCCCTTTTCATCCTCACAAGTCCTTTGCCTTATTTCGTTGTTCTGCATGTCGAACACTGGTCAAGGCTTGCCATTGCCAACAAAATTCTACTATCTCAAACTTAGGGGTCTAACAAACCACCCCTTCTAGAAGAAATTGACGCCCTTATCAAAATAATCTGTGGACACACGTCCATATGTGGTTTTCTCTAAGACTCCTTAGCCATTGGCACATCTCCCACTTACCATGTTCACTCTCCATCAAGTTTCTCCTTGCTTTTGTTTGAACGCTCCTTCACAAGGCCCATTGCGCCTAACACAACAAATCTATTGAGCTAGACCTCTTCCGTCGGATTATCCTCTCCCACTCTTTAATCCTTCGAGACCATAGTATTTACTTATTCGTCTACCACCTTCCATCTTGGGAATTCCCAAGAAAAATGCAGCCCTTCACAAATGAAACAAGTAATATCTCATTTTGGTTGTTTCTTACCTTGAGAAGATTCAACTACCTTCTCCTTGCCTTTCTCCGAGCCATTCCATGTCCCACCATTCTTCTTGCCCTTGTAGCTAGTTCAAATAGGTAGTGGCATTTGGAGATCCACCAATCCATCTGCAGCTGCTATAGCGCTTGGAAGGTCTTTCACGTTCTGTCTTCGAAGTGCCATTTTTACCCAACCTTACAAGCCACTTATGAAGTTGAACAACTTGTCTCCTCTGACATGTTCCACACATACAACATCAAAGATGTGAATTTCCTCACATACTCCTACACCGATTCATCTTGCTTCAACCTCTTCAAAGCTTCCTTCACGAGCCATGAAGTGTTGTTGGGGAGGAATTGATCCATTAACTCCTTCTTCATCTTCTCCCAAATGTCAATGGAAGGTCTACCTGCACCGATATCGTTGGAGGTTCTCGTTTTCCACTATATCTTTGCATCCTCCACTAGGTACGTTGACGTGATCGACACCTTCTCTGAGTTAGCCACCTTTTCCACTGTAAAGTACTGCTCCATGTCCCACAAGAAATTTTCGAGCTCTTTGGCACTCTACTTGCCGTCGAAAACTTGTGGTTCTTGCACCTTCACCACAATGCTTTCTATTCATCCAATTTCCTATGTTGCAATGGCATGCATTAAGATTGTGATCTCAAATCTAGAATACTCTTATGCCTTTATGAACTCTGCCATTTGATGTTGTAACTTTTGGATTTACGCCTCTAATATCTCGAATTGAGTGTTATAAGAAGTCACCTCTTCCTTCCCTTGAGGAATCGGCCTAATAAGTGCCTTTACTCATTTGAAACGTTCTGTCAAATTGCTACCTCCTGCCATATCAAAATTTGGCTTTGACACCGGTTGTTACAAAGGTTTTCCTTCAAGCACGAACTTGTCACACAATATGCGCCAACCACATTGCCCGACAATCTCACTTAGCTCTATTAAAGTAAGATTCAATCTTGTCCTATGATCGTTGACCAATCTACTTGTTCTCAAATGCCTCACGACCCTCTCAGTGTTTCATTCTCACACCCTTGCAAGAAAACTACGAAAGAAGTAAATAATCATGGCAATAATAAGAATACAAGAAACAGATACAACTAAAAAGTTATCCTTTATTACTTCCCTCAAAATATAGAAAGGAATGCTCTCTCAATCTCTAAGTGTCCCACAAACTTACTTCTTAAGAAGAGCAAGGCTCAAATGAGCTATTTATAAGCACCTTTAGATGACTAAGTTAGAATCCTAATAGAACTATGCTAGCTAAAATCATAATCTTATCCTATCTTATCCTTATCAGATTACATCACAGTAATCAACAGAATGACATCCCCATCCAATTAGGACTTTATCTAATATGAGTAAGCTACATAACAATAACAAGATAAAAGATTACACATGATCTACCTTTACCATGAAGATGTCCACTATCTTCAGAAGATCCTCTCGCATGTCCTTTAAAGCTGATGTTTATCCCCCATGATCTTATGTACCACATCATCCAAGATCTCCTCATCTCTATTCGTTGATGATGAGTCATCCAAGCTAATAGCATACTAGTCTGTCCAATGCTTACCCATGCTAACTCCATTACCTATGGTCCATCCACTTGAGCATACACTAAGTCGTTACTCCATCAATAACTTAGCCTTAGCCAAGTCAGCTCGTACAAGGTCCTAAACTCTCCTAAAACTCGCATTATGCTTGATCTACTTCCTAAGTCACCTTGTAACTCTCGCATATTCTTGTTAAACGTGTGATCTAGCTAACCTTCCACCTGATGTTCATCTCAAGCCTTCTTTTGGTTTCACATCCAAATCTTGTATATCGTCAAAGATTTCTATCAATGTGCACTAATGCATGACAACGCTTGACATTAACCTTTTTCATTCTTATATCCTCATAAGTCTTTTGCCTTGGTTATTTTCCATATGTCAAACACTAGTCTAGGCTCGCCAATGCCCTTACAATTTTGCTATCTCAAACTTAGGGGTCTAACAACTAGCTAGAAGATGAAACTAACTTTTGGTGAGTGGCGTTTAAACTAAATAAGTGATTTCATCATAGTACAGAGGGTTTAAAATCTAGAAGACTAGCATAACCAACAAATTGATCTTTATGGGAAATATTAAGAAGTGATGGAAAATTGTCTTTAACCGTAGGTAATGGGCATATATAGATGACCAACACCACTCACCATCCAAAAAGATGTTGGAAAATTTAGCATTCAGAAGCAAATAATTCTTATAGTTAATTCTAGAAGATGAGAAGCTAGAGGGAGCGCTAAGGGGGTGTTAGAGATTAGTTTGTAAATTATTCCCATCCATGTGATGAATATAACCTAATATTTGAGATCTTGACTTTAAAAGCTTCCATATATTTCAAAAATTCCTGATTTAGGATTAAAGAATATAAAATATAACTTTTTTTAAATATTGGTATGAAACTGTTATACCTAATGAAAATTTTCATATCTGAATACGATTGACAACGTGTATCAAGTGCACTACAAAATTTACCTTACTTTGCACACTAAAATTTATAGTTATGGTGAGTCGGGATCGAATCTACAGGGAATGTTCGGTTAATTTTTGTAACAAATTAATTGATGCAACGAAAATATAAAAGGGTTTTATTTGGATTTTGAGCAGTTTAGATAATAAAATAAAAGTAAACTATAAAAAAAATTAAAGCAAGTAATAAAAAATGATTAAAGCGTCAAATAAGAGTAGGGTCAGGTTTTAAGGTCAATCTTGGCCTAAACATGATCAAGCATATTCATCATCTTAACATCTTTACACTCCTCTTCGGACTATTAATATGAAACTAACAGTCTGCTATAATAATCTCAATTTTTTCTTAGGTTATGTTTAATTAAGATACGATCATTAATTAAACTTAACTACTGAATGACCTATGATACGATCTCTAAATTCAATTTGGCAGTAACATTACAAAGTGGAAAACGATCAATACAGGTAGTAACCTCACACGTTTGTGTTATCTAACCTAAGTTATGTTGTTCCTAACTATTATTGATCATTAGATTCTACTAAAAAAATCAAATATAACAATTACGAATTACATTCAACATTATAGCAGTAGATTCGAAATAGAACAATCAAAATAATGTATTAAGATCATCTATCCAAGACCCAGCTCATTCAACTCAATGAACACAAGAATTCAAAAAGAGATTACAACGTTAAAAGAATGAAAAAGCTTAACCTTGACTTGGCTTTGACATCGTCATTGAACCAGCATCGGGAAGTTAGCCTTCCATCTGTATCTTCAAGCTCTCACCATTGACCATCTTCTCCATCGCCACTGTCAGTGTTGAAGAACAAAGAAAACTCGAAGAGAAAATGAGAGAAAAACATTTTCAGCTAGGTTTGTCCCAAATGTCCCCCCTCTGCTATTGATAAGTGCAAACTGCATCGTATTTTAAGGCAAAGTTTGATATGTGTTTAGCCGTTAATTTGATCATTTAGTATATATGTTTAGGTTAGAATTGCGTTAGTTTGTTAATTATTTGTATTTGAAGTGTTTTATGGGTTAGTACAAGCTTTTGAGCTTAAATATTATGTTTCTGAGGTACCTTGATATGTTTACTAGTGTTTCAAGGTCAATATCAAAGAACAAAGGAGTTTCAAAAGACATTTGGGCTTAAATAACGACTACGATCATGAAAAAAGACTCAGATGTGGGCCACGATCGTGGCTTAGGTCCTGTAGATGTGTAGTTGCTTATGAACTTCACGTTTTAAGAGACTTTCAGACCTTTCGGACCCCAGAAAGACCCTAAGATTACCCAAAACATAAAAAGACTACTTAAAGAATATTAAGAGTAGTGCAAAGCAGCTTTCACATCAGCTACTCGAAACCCTAAAGAGAGAATACTGAGAGAGAGAGAAAAGAAGAAGGAAGAGGAAGAAGCTGACTCGACGTACTTCTCAAATCAGGAGGTTTCCCGATGTCGCTACCTTCCGTCGTCTATTTTAAGTCATTATTTCCTTTTCATTTCGAGTTTATTTATGTATAGAATTGAGATGGATAGTATGATGATAGGATTTGGAATATTGATGATGTTTTAAACTCTCATTTGGGATTTTATTTTGATTTAATGATAATTTAGTTGATTGTGTTTATTGGATGAATATCATGATTTGATTACATTATTGCATAATTCGGTAATAAACTGAGGGGGTGAACTGGTGATGCTGTCGCCTGCAACCAAATATAAAAGAAATCACTTCCGTTAAAACAAATTAATGTAGTAGCGGTAAGCGGATATCGTTCCCACGAGGAATCTTTAACGGTAAAGGTTAGCTAGTTCAAACGAAAATAGAAAGGGGGTTTTGTCACAATGATAAAAATAAAAAGAAAAAATCACAAATTGAAACAATAATTAAATTGAAATCAAAAGAAATAATAAAAAGAACAATCTCCATAACTGGTTTTTAATAAAACTAATAAAAATAACAATTGAAATTGTGCAGAAATTTAAAGACAAAAACTAAAAAATTAAATTAACTAAAAACCTACGTGACTACTACCGGAAAGATGTAACAGAATTAAACCATAAATCTAATTAAACCAAATGCGGCAGCCAACCAAAAAGAGAGTGCGTCGATCTATTGCTGGAATAATTGAAAGACAAGAAATAAATTAATTGCGGCAGTCCAGTAGAAGATGGTATGCGTTGAGGCCTTAAACACGTGGACCAGCGGCAACCAGTAGAAGAGAGTGTGCAATGACGTTGTTGAAATAAGAAGAACGTGGATAAGGAAAAGACAGATGCGGCAACTTGCTGGAAAAGAAGGATGCGATGATGTGATTGGAAGACTTAGAGACGTGGACCCATGAGCAGCCAAGGAGAAGGGGATATGTGATTATGCTGGAGAATAAATTAACAACGTGAACAGCGGCAGTCTAGACGGTGCGTCGATAATGGTTTGTAACAATTGAAAAACATGGACAAAGGAAGAACCAATTTGCGGCAAGAAGAATGAAAGATGCGTCAGCCTTCCCAACCCAGAAACCTACGTAAGACCAATTGAAAAGTGCAGAAGACAAAGGGAATCCGAAGGAGGGAGGTGCGGCAGCCAAGAAAAATAGAAAACCTAACCTAAATCTAACCTAATCTAATCTACGACTAATTCACGATCTCCCCCTCTAATGCCCTAGAATCCCATTATATAAAGACGTGGCAATCGACGTTAGCTTCCTTCTCCAATTGAATCTCTTCATAATCTTGATTGGATTTTATCTAGATCATGTGTA
>JAOTBA010000002.1:28211133-28222254 GCA_025629845.1 Erythroxylum squamatum | reverse complement strand
CTTGATTATTCAACTGTGAATCAATTAATTCAAATTCTAATAATATACATGTTTCCCATACATCTCTATGTATATGTATATTACTTACAAAATAATCTTGATACCTTTTGACTAGATATATAATGCTCACACAAATAAAACCAAACTCTTTTGTTTTGTTAATAATAAATATTTTCATTACAAAACTGTAGCTGAGGAAGATTAAGGTATATGTAAATACACTTGCTTTTTAAAGCACTATATTTACATAACTCTAACATGATGCTGGTGGACTTTGCTTTTGGTTCTAGCAAGAGGAACCAAAAGATGAAGAAGAATTGCAAGAAGCCAATGGCAGGTGTAGCCAAGAAGAAGGCAAAGGAGAAAACACCAAAGGGAATATGTTTTCATTACCACGAAGAAGGGCATTATAAGAGGAACTGTAAAGCCTATCTGGAGTCACTAAAGCAGAAGAATACATTAGATGCTCCACCGTCTACTTCATGTATGTTATTTGTCACTAAGATTAATACTATTTGTGAACATAATATTTGGGCATTAGATACGGAAGTGGCTCACACATATATGTTGATATGCAGGGCCTTAGGAATAGTAGACCGTTTAAGAAGGGAGAGATGGACCTAACCTATGTTTTGTATCTTCCTAGTAGGCTAGAGTTAATTTTGGATAATTGCTATTATGTAGTCGTTGTGACAAAGAACATTGTATCAATTTCATGTCTTAATAAAATAGGATTTCATTTATCTTTTTCAAGCAATGGTTGTTCAATTATGTTGAATGAAATGTTGTATGATACTGCTACATTGTGCAATGATATTTACATATTAGATATGTTCAATCCAATTTTAAATATCAATGACAATAAAAGACAAAAATGGGATAACTTAAAATCATCTTACTTATGGCATAGTCGACTTGGCCATATAAGTGAGAGACACATGTCTAAGCTATACTGGAGGGGGAGCCTAGGTTCATTTGATTATGAATCATATGACACAAGTGAATCTTGCTTGTTAGGTAAGATGGCTAAATTAAATTTTAAAGGAAAAGGTGAACGAGCGAATGGGTTATTAGAACTAATACATTATGATGAATGTGGTCCGATGTCCATTCATGCTAGAGGTGGTTTTATGTACTTCATTACCTTTATCGATGATTATTCGCGATATGGATATGTGTATCTAATGAGATACAAGTCTGAAGCATTTGAAATGTTCAAACAATTCAGACTTGAAGTAGAGAAATAGCTCGATAAAAGTGTCAAGACACTCCGATCATATCGAGGTGGTGAATACTTGAATGAGGAGTTTTAAAGTTATCTTAGGGATAACAAAATTGTATCCCAGTGGACTCCACCTCACACACCGCAACATAATGGTATGCTAAAAGGAGAAAGCAAACCTTGTTGGACATGGTAAGGTCAATGATGGGTTTAGCAGATCTACCAAAATTCTTTTGGGGTTATGTACTCAAAACTGTTGTTTATATAATGAACAAAGTCCCTTCAAAATATATGAAATTTTGGGGTTTTTCGACTTACATAAAGCGAATACAATCAGACAAGCTTGAAGCAAGTTATGATAAATGTTTGTTTGTAGGATATCCTAAGGAAACAATTTGATAGCTATTCTATAATGTTTTAAAGGTGTTTGTCTAAAAGAATTGTCTTTTTAGAAAAAGAGTTTCTTCTAAGAGAAGACAGTTGGAGTAAAGTTGAACTTGTTAAAGTTCATGATACTCAAATAGATTCAAATCAACTTCCTGAACCTGAGATTGTTGTTAATGGAGATGAGACAAAAATTAAACCTTCTGACACACAAAATGTTCACAGTTCAAGTAGGATATGTAATGTTCTAGAGAGATATGGATTTCTCGTAAGTTAACATAATGACGTATTGCTTATAGAGGATGATGAGCCTACAACCTATGAAGAGGCTCTAAAGAGTTTAGAATCTAAAAAATGGCTTCAAGCCATTAAATCCGAAATGATTCCATGTTTGAAACCAAGTATGAACTTTGGTTGACCCACCTAATGTGATTACTTTGGTTCAAGAAAAAAATCGACATGGATGGCAATGTGATTACTTATAAAGCAAGGCTAGTTGCTAAAAGTTATTGTCAAAGACAAGGAGTTGACTATGATGAGACATTTAGCCCCGTAGCTATGCTTAAATCCACTAGAATACTCCTAGCCATTACTGCTCATTATGATTATGAGATGTGGAAAATGGATGTGTATATGATACAATCTGAGGGCTTCATATCCAAAGATGGAAAAAAGGTATTCAAGCTTCAAAATTCCATTTATGGATTGAAACAAGCATCTAGGAGTTGGAACATCCAATTTGATGCGATAATCAAAGAGTTTGGTTTCTCACAAAATCTGAATAAACCTTGTGTGTGCAAGAAGGTTAGTGGGAGTGCTATCATATTCCTTGTGTTATATGTGGATGACATATTACTAATAGGAAATGATATCTCATGTTTACAAGCTGTCAAAATTTCTCTATGAAAGACCTTGGAGAAGCAACTTGTATATTAGGAATAAAGATCTTTAAAGATAGATCAAGGAAGTTGCTAGGTCTTTCACAGTCTACATACATAGATAAAGTAATAAAGAGGTTTAGGATGGAGCAATCCAAGAGAGGGTTTCTTCCCATGACTCATGGGATAAAACTCTCAAAATCTATGTGTCCCAAGACGAAAGATGAGAGGACTTGCATGAGTTTGATCTCGTATGCTTCGGAAATAGGATCAATCATGTATGTTATGTTATATACAAAAACTGATATATTGTATGCTCTAAGTGTTAAGAGCAGATATCAATCAAATCGTGGTGAGTTTCATTGAATGGTTGTCAAGAATATCCTAAAGTACTTGAGAAGGAAGAAGGATGTATTCTTGGTATATGGAGATGGAGATCTCATAGTGAGCGGAAATACAAATGCCAATTCTCAATCTGACCAGGATGACTCTAAATCCTAGTCAGGTTACATTTTCACATTGAATAGTGGAGCAATCAGTTGGAAGAGTTCCAAATAAGAGACGATTGTAGATTCAACGACTGAGTCAGAGTACATTACAGCTGCGGAAGCGGCAAAAGAAACTGTTTGGATCAAAAAATTTGTTAGGAACTTGGAGTAGTTCTGAGCATTGTAGACTCGATACTATTGTATTGTGATAACAATGGGGCTATTACTCAAGCCATGGAACCATGGTCTCATCAGAGGTCTAAGCACGTACTCAGGAGATATCACCTGATTAGGGAGATCATTGATAGAGGTGATGTGAAGATGGAGAGAGTGCTCACAGATTAGAACATCATTGATCCATTAACTAAGCCACTTCCTCAAATGAGATTTGATTCTAGTGTACTTTCCTATGGTATTAGATACAAAGGCGATTGGCTATAGTGCAAGTGGGAGATTGTTAGAGTAATGCTCTAAAGGCAATCGCCTTTAGCACTTTTATACAAATTTTATTTTGATTAATAAAATAAAAGGAATTTTTCATTAATTTGATGTTCATTTATCTATGAACTGATATCTTTCCTAAATCAAATTAATGAATTCTATGATACAAAACATAACATTAAGGAAATCATAATGAGATCATGATAATGAGATGCTTATCATATGCAGTTATGTTAGTATCCAAATTATCCCTACTCATAGGATTAATAAGATAGGATATTTTTAATCTAGATAGATTAGCACATGTTATACTTCTTGATTTGATCAAGCAATGGATCTCATAAACTATAAGCATGAGATGTTTAAAGTTAACATGTGGATGCTTACTAAGAGTAGTAAGTACATCAAATGACCAGCTATGAGATTATCATATAGATGATCAATCAAATGTCAGTGATTAATCTCATCGTAACAATGGTGTAAATATCTTTAGACTTGAAGTACTCAAGGACATATTGGATATTAATCATGTGCTTTGACACCATTCCTTGTTACCTCAAGATGAGGTCGCTCGTAGGGTGGTATTCAAAGGTAATTAGGTAGCTAATAAAGGATTCACCACTCCTAATAGAAGGAGATAATACCTACGACCTCTTGTCGGGGTCATTACACGGGAGTCTCTGGCCAGAGCATTTATGTGTCATGAAGAGAGTCTTCAGTGACACATAGAGTAATAAGATCCCCAGGACAAGAACTAATATCACTTAGACTAGATCTGACATATTTAGTCTAGTGGGAGTTGACATATAGCCTATACTCCTAACCAAGTGGGGTCTAGGATGGTGAAGGGACGAATTGCATAGTAATTGTCTATGGAAAGGTTCGTAAGTTGGATAATTAACTATCAAAGAGTTTGTGTCCTAATTCACTTACGTTCTGGTAAATTGGCATCATGAAACCCTTTATGACTTTCTTGGATTAAGTGTTAATTCAAGTGGCATGAAACCATTCATGATATGCTCAGATTAAGAGTTAATTTAAATGCCCTAAACAACCAAGAACCTAAAGGTCACACATATAAAAGATCGGCTAAAAAACAAAGTATGGATGGCTGTCATTACGTAACCAACTTAATGACAGGTGGTGTACAAGTGAGTTCTTCAGTTATGTAGACACGAATTTTGGCCAAAAAAAACACACTCAATAGAGAGGCTAAGGGTCCATAAGAGTTCTAGAAGTTGAGAGGAGTGATCTTAAGATTTGTTCATGCAATTTTAAGCAATTATTGCATGAGATTACTTGCATGCAACTTGGTCTTAATCTAACTCTCATTAGAGCATCTACTTGAACTCATTTTATTTGGTGCTCTAACCACCCTTACACACTGATTTTTCTTCATCTTGCGTGCTCTCTAAAGGCCAAGGAAGTTGTTTGGTGTTTGCAACAACCCAAACAAAGAGAAGATTCAAGAAAGGAGGAGTATTTCTAAGGTACATAATCTATAATTTCATGTTCTAATAATTTATTTATACATGCACTTTGATTTTGGATTTTTTAGGGATGTCGTAGGGTTGGAATTTTAATTCTGACACTTCTACTTCCTTGCCATATATGTGATGCATGGATCCATGGCTAACCAACACTAATGATTATGAACCATTAGTTGCTACAAATGAATTTCAACATAACAATTACATATTATATTGAATATTCTTGCAATGGGTTTATAATAAAATGATCCAATGAACGCATTAAAGCCATATTTTCACAATACCTAAATCCATACACATCGGATAACATAATCAATTTCTAAAGAGAGAGAAAACAAAAAATACAAAAAAAAATATAAGGAGAAATTCACTTAACAGGGTCATTGGCGTCGATGTCACCTCCAAACTAGCATAAAAAAACTACCCCACTATAAGTCTTCTCCTGATGGAGAGCTTGTTGTCCTCTTCATGGTCTCCTGAAGCTCCTAAAGTTTCACAGCTGAAAACACCTTATTTTTTTCATAACTTTGTCGTTACAAACCCTTTGGTTTATATTAGAAACTAGTTTTAAAAAAAGATGAGTGAGGTGGCAATTGTCACACTTGTGATTTGGTGTGTCATGGGTGTGACACACCATGCATAGGTGTGAGGAATAAATCATGCCCATACATGTTTATTGCATAGTCATGAGTTCAAACTCATAGTTGTGCAATAATTTGGCATGGCTGTGAGTTAATGCTCATGGACATGCCAAATTAATATATGGTCGTGAGTTAATGCTCATGGCCATACCAAATTAATATATGGCCATGAGTTTTTCATGTCATTTCCTTTTTTTTCCTTCAACATATATCTCATCTCTTTTTTGACATTTTCTTGTCTTCTTTTTCTTTTAATGTTCTTCTTCTTACTCCATAAAGACAAGCGAATGTGAATCTTTGGAAAACAACCCACATATGGTGCTTTCGACTCAAAAGCTCTTTCGCTTCCGAATTGTACCTAAAGCCACAAATGAGTCAAAGTAAGTATCTTAAGCAATTTCATAACATTAATCACTAAATATTATGGAATAATTATACAATCAATTAAGCACATATCAATTTCCCCCAAACTTAGGTTTTAATCGTTCTCGGTAAAATATCAAAATTATCATAGACCCTGAATGTTTCTTCACCACTAAATTTCAAATGCAAAATCATGAATTAAAGGACTTTTTTGGATTATAATGTGGGTAAAGGTGAGATGTATTTGGGTTAAGCAGCATGAAAGTTATCAAAGCTAGTGAACCAAAAGTAACACTTAATATACTATCAAGGGAAAGAGCCAACAATCACTCACAATTATGCACATCAACTATGATGAATGCAAAAAAAATGTTTCCCAACTCAAATTTAGGCTCTCATACTCAAACCATATGAAGCATGCACAAATCCGAAGGGATCACTCATACAATTGATGACAATACATTGAAACGACAAAGAGTGATCCTTCCAAGCTAACATCAACCTTATATTTAACATCCTTAAATAACCCATTCAACACAACTTTGAGAAGATGCATTAATAATGAATAACTTTACAAATGACATATGCATTTCCTCCTCGTTATATTTATATAAACATTTTTTCCGTTCCTTTTCTTTTTTTCTTTCTTTCTTTTTCCTTTCTTTTCTTTTCTTTTCTTTTCCTTTTCTCTTTTCTTTCTTTCTTTTATTTCTTTTCTTTCTCTTAAAAAAATTAAAAGAAACTACATCAGTATGGGAATTTCAATGATAAGACATAAAATAGCATCTCAACATTATATCTAACCTAACACATATGTACAACCCCATCCTTATACTTTTTTACATCCACAACTCAACAATCAACAAATGCTTCACTAGCTTTAAGACTTAGGTGAGATATTTGGTTAAGTTTAAAAGAATATAATGTGGTTAGTACACAAAGAATAGGTAAATAAAGCTCAAAGGGGCTTAATAAGGGAAAAATCATGTCAATAGGGTAGGCTATTTGGCTAATGTAGTTCAGAAAAGCAAAGAATGCCTAATTATTTCCATGTTAATGCATGTGATAAAAAAGTGGTCTCGAATAGAAATTCAAGGCAAAATCAGGATGTACATGTTATTAAGGTTCCACATTATCAAAAGACAATGAGAATGATATAGATGTGTTAGTCTAATACGCCTCAAAATCTCACTGGCTTTGTCTACCACTAGTCACTACTCTTCTAAAGATAATGCACATTTACCAATCACAAAAGTAAGACTACATTATTAAGTTTCCACGAAATTCTTTAGTAAATTCATTCTCTAATCATGAATATATAATCCTAGAAGCAATAGAAAACGAATAAATACTTGGTTGTTTTATTCTCTCTCTCATTTTTATTGAAAACATAAAACAAGCAAGAAATAAAACAAAATAAAAACACACTTGCATATCTAACTAGTGTGAAAAAGTAAAGGAAATGAAATTTACTTCCTTTGGGTTGCCTCCCAAAAAGCACCTTTGTTTAGTGTTGCTGGCTCTAATCCATACTTCTCCTCACGTGAAAAAATTATGATCTTTTGGTGGCACATGCAGTTCATCCACATGAGGTTCTTTCGGATAGGGCCTTAGATGATAATCATTCCCATTCAATGTCTTCCCTATCTTCAAACTCTTAATCTCTACTAAGTTCATGTACTCTAGAAATATCTCGAATGTCTCTTCAGCTTTTTCTTCACCATTTAATTCCTCTAACTTGCTAGGTAAAAGTAAAGAGTCATTCTTAACAACAAAATGGGACTCAGTATTTACCTATGAGCCAAAAGATATATTCGTTTATGCTTCGAGCTCCTGCTCCACTTCTTCATCATAAGCAATTCCTTAAATATTACACTCAAGATTCTTAAGCTCCTCTTCACTCTATAAGGCCTCTGTGCTATTGTCCCTTTAGTAGACCTTAGGTTGAGATGGTTGCATTTCTTCACCTTGTAATGCAAAGCGGTTGAGAGCTTCCGTTAACTGACCCATCTGGCTTAACAAGTTCTAGATCCTAGAACTTGTTTCTTGTTTAAATTGCATCTCTTCCTTTTGTAATCGCAAAGTATTAACAATATAAACATTACCTAATTCCTTCATAGAAGTACCTGAGATTTGTTGGTTTTCTAAATAATGGACGCTAGACCCTGTATCTTGCAAAAATTTCCTTACATCCTGCTAGAACTCTTGTACACTTTGTTAAAGTTAAATATTGTTACAATTACAATATTAAGCAAATCTTCCAGAAATGTACTTGAGTCGTGAAAAGAAGCTTCTAGTCTATGCGAGAATTGTTATCTATCCTGTATACTATCAAGGAAGTAAATATGTTGATTATCTCATCCATAACTAAAGTTAGTTTGAACGGTTCAACCTTAGTTATATGATTGAGAATAAGAGTTATAAAATAAATTACTTCCATCCATGTCAAATAAAACTTTTTAACATAACAAACACTAAATAAAAAGTGAAAAGATCGAGAAATAACTGAAAAGAAACTAATTAAAAAATATTTACAAAACACCAATTAAAATCAAGAACAAAAACTAAGCACCGTACTCCGCGACAACGGAGCCAAAATTAGTAGCCCATCATAACACTTCACAAAATAAACTGGCCTACTACTACAACAGTGGTGAGTTTAGGTCAATCCACAGAGTATGTGTAAAGTTGTTGAAATAAAATTAATCAATGTTTAGGTTTTAGGGGGGTTTTGGTTTTAAATAAAATAAGAAAATAAAACAAAGCTAAACTAGCAAAAGCAAATTAAAGAAAACATGCAAAAACGATGAAAGTGGTGAATTCGTTAGGAGTCCAGTTCTTTGGTTCAATGTCAACCTACACCCTATTAATCATATTTCATTGAATTGTTGGCTTCACATCTCTGTTTGAAAAATTGGTCATAGATTAACAATAAATTTTATTAATGTCGATTTTTCCTTAGGTTAGGAGATGTTCTCTAGATTTAATCAAATAGTCGCCTTATGAATTAGAAAAACAGACCAATCTAAGCCATATTCACATAAGCTCAAATTATTTAACCTAGGTTATATTATCCCTAATGATTACGAACCATTAGTTGCTACAAATGAATTTCAACATAACAATAACGAATTATATTGAATATTCTAGAAATGGGTTTGTAATAAAACAATCCAATGAAAGCATTAAAACAATTTTTCACAATACCCAAATCTATACACATCGGATAACATAATCAATTTCTAAAGAGAGAAAGAAATCGACAAATACAAGGAGAAATAAACTTAATCGGGTCATGCGTGTCAATGTCACCTCCGAACTAGCATCGAAAAACTACCCCTCCATGGGTCTTCTTTATACTCTCCCAAAGCTCCTGAAGTTCCATAGCCGAAAACACCTTCAATTCTTTCATAACTCTGTCGTCACACACTACTCAGTTTATATTAGAAACTAGGTTAATAAAAAGATGGGTGAGGTGGCAAGTGTCATACCCGTGACTTAACACAACATGCATGGGCATGAGGAATAACTCATGCCTATGTATGTTTATTACACAGCCATAAGTTTTTCATGTCATTTCTTTTTTTCTTTTGATATGCTTAACATATATCTCATCTCTTTTTGGCATTTTCTTGTCTTTTTTTCTTTCAATCTTTGTCTTCTTACTCCGTGAAGACAAGTGAATGCGAATCTTCGAAAAATAACCCAAATATGGTACTTTCGACTCACTTTGGCTCTTTCGCTTCCAAATTATGCCTAAAACAACATATGAGTCAAAGCTAGTATCTCAAGCAATTTCATAGCATTAATCACCAAGTGTTATAGAATAATTATACAATCAATTAAGCACACATTATGGTCTATCCAATTTAATTAATACTTACAACTTCAATCCTAAATTTCTCTCAATTTTATGCAGCTACTTCATTGAGTTCTAGTTTATTATTATTTTGTTGTGAAATTAAAAACTATATAGCCCTTAAAGATCGAGCTATGTCCCAAGAAGATTCCTATTTGTAGCTTTTTGGTCCAACATATCTCTTTTCACATTTGGTATATAAGAGTAGCCTAAACTTCAAAATACTTAGCTTCAAATAGAGTATTATGCTTCACAAGTTTGGTTAGAAGTTTGTTTAATTAATAGAAAACTATGTTGAAAATTTCTGCCAAAAAAAAAACTTACAAATTTTCTTTTCAAATAGTAGACATCCTTACATCTCTATAAGGTTATAAGTTTCCTCTTACTGATCCTATTTTATAAAGGAGAATAAGTGGCAGTCAACTAACGTTCATTCCTAGCTTTAACATAAAATCTACTAAACTTGTCTAATGTGTATTCATTGCCATTATCCGTTCTTATTGTCTTGATGATATGATTTTCTTAGTTCTCTACCGAAGCCTTTAATTTGCTAAACACATTAGCCACCTCTAATTTTTGCTTTATGAAATAAGCCCAGTGTATTATATTGTAATCTTCTATGAATAATATTAAATACCTGCTCCCATTTAATGAGGTTGTCTTCATTGGTCTATCAACATTTGTATGGATAAGTTGCAAATTTTTAGAAGCTCTCTAAGCCTTATTAGTAGGAAATGAAAATCGAATTTTCTTTTTAAATTAACAAAATTGGCACATATTCTTTTTATCATGGTAATAAGAAGGCTTTGATTTAAGCATTTGTGAAGCAAGTTTTGAAGTGCATCATATTTAAAATGGTCAGAACTCTTATGCCACAAAAAATATTCATCAATAATAATAGTAAAGCCTTGCATATTTACCTCTGTCCACTTAATTGGAAAACTTTTGTCTCTCATATTTATAGCCACCAACTTACAACTACCATGATTAACAATGGTGTAAGACATATTTTAAAAATGCAAAGAATAATTCTTCTTTAGAATTTGACTCACTCTTAGTGAAATTGGGCAAATTTCAAGCAAAAAAATTACATTTGAAATGTATTTAGCACCTATTAGAGTATTAAGAACAACTCATTTGCCTTTCACATTAACAAATTCTTCATTCCTAATATTCACTTTAGGCTTGTATAATTGATATAGCGCCCTGAAGCTACTTAAATTGTAACATCCCACTCTCAACTTAAAGGGTAAAATGGTAAATTGGGCATAGGATGGACTAGATTGAGATTTCATAGGACTGTTCATGCATAATAGGATTGGTACACAGTCACAATTGTGCACATGAAATTACTG
>JAOTBA010000002.1:28179772-28197406 GCA_025629845.1 Erythroxylum squamatum | reverse complement strand
GCTAAATGTGCAGCTGCACATTTAGCTATAAAACCGAAATATACCCTCCTTTTTCCTTTAATAACTTTGTTTCAATTTAATTAATCTAATTAATCAAACCAAACCAAAGTCCAACCCAATCTTAAATGTTCATTTGGGCTTCTAATTAACAATTAATTAGTGTAAGCCCAACATTTAATCATAGGCTTTAATGCACAATTTAATTAACTCTTAATTAAATTGCTTTGGTATTATTATTCTGAATCTAATTCGGTTCTTTCTTCTTTCTTATTTCCAATAACCTCTATTTATATTTCTTACTTTGCTTGATAACCTTTCTAGAAGCCAAATGCGAAATCTAATTGCACTTATATAATTCAAGCTCCAATAAGCCAGAATTAAATTAATTTAATCTCATTAGACTTAATTGCAGCTTATTAACCAAATGTCATTCCACTAAAGACAATTAGCTGAACTCTTGAATTACTAAATATTATGAGAATACATGTTTCTAATTAGAAGTCCAATTGCAAACTCTATTATGAACCATATTATAGCCATCCGCACAATAAAGGGTAAAATTAACGTTTTGCCCTTATGTTGGTTTTTCCTTCTAGATTTCCCGTTTTACTCTATGTGGTGATTAACACACAAGATCTTATCTTAGTGTTAAAACTTAATGGGTAGCTAGTCCATCAAACTACTGGCACCAGTTTAATCACCAATCTCCGTAAAATATCTAGAAGTGATGATATCACTATAAACTCTTTATTTGAGTGAATGTTCCCTGATACACATTTCAATTAATAATTCCAATATACAAACATTGGATTGATACTCTATAAAAATTTAATCAAATTATATCAAGAATTATAATGAAACACATATGAGTTCACCACTCATCAAGATTGTGGTTCGTAATAAAAGAATGCTAAGGTGTATGTTTTAAGATTAAAGTAACATCCTACTTTATTCTTTAAAACATACGTAATTTCAGATTCATTTAATAGTGCCATTATTAATAGTCAACTACTATCATGATATGAAACTCATCATTCCTTTAAAGTAAACTCCTTTACTTACATAGTGATAAATCGCAACACTATAGAAACCATAATCAAGCGACCAACTTGATTAGTCAACTGTGAATCAATTATTTTAGATTCTAATAATATACATGTTTCTCATATATCTCCATGTATATGTATATTACTTACAAAAGAATCTTGGTACCTTATGACTAGATATACAAACTCTTTTGTTTTATTAATAATAAATATTTTCATTACAAAAGTAACCGGAAGAAGATTAAGTTATATGCAAATACACTTGCTTTCCAAGGCACTATATTTACATAACTCCAACAAATATTTAGTGAAGAATAATATGCTAAACCGATCTAGTCTTTGATCTTTTTGAGGATTCAAACATTTGACAATTTTCTAATTTTTTGGTCTAGTAATAAGTTTAGAGAGTATTTCAACTTCTTGAAAAGCAATACAACTGTATATGATACTTTTCAAAACTTCCATGGAATATTGAGCATTGATGGAGGCACTTATAAAACTGGAGAAGTAATTGAAGGCCTGTAGCTTCAGTAAGTCTTGGTTCGATATAATGTGATTATTACTCATCAGGCTATTAATCCTATTTGCTACTTTCTTAGATATTACTAACCTATGAAAGAATGAGGATCCTCAGTCTCCTCCTTTTAATCAAGTAACTCTAGACCTCTACCTCATCAATGAGTGATCATAGAAGAGAGCTTTACAGAAATTATACAAAGCTTGTTTTTCACTACAAAATGTGTTTTTTTTTATACAAATCATTATGAACTAAGATTAAAACTCTCTTAGAAATAGTAACGAGATGATGTGTATCTCCGACATTTTCCTTATGTAATATTTTAAGACTTTTCTTGATTAATTTCATTTTTCACTATATTTATACAATTTGGAACCATACACGTCAGCTTTGATTCTTTTCCATAAAGCATCCTCAAAACTTAGGACATCAATTGAAAATTTATTAAATATGAAAGAGTATTTGAATCTTACTGATAAGTGTAAATTGCATCATGTTTTAGGGCTTAGTTTGATATATATTTAACTGTTAATTCAAATGTTTAGTATGTGTTTAGGTTAAAATTATGTTAGTTTGTTAATTATTTGTGTTTAAGTGTTTTTATGGGTTAGTATAAGTCTTTGAGCTTAAATATTATGTTTTTAAGGTACATTGATGTGTTTGTTAGTGTTTCAGGGTCAACATCAAAGAACGGAGAAGTTTCAGAGACATTCGGGTGGAAACAACGAGCCACGATCGTGGCACAACAGGCCACAATCGTGACAGACGCACCAGAGTTGGCCCACGAAAGCCCAGTACATGGCCCACGATCATGGCTTGCACGCCACGATCATGACAGAAGGCTCAGATGTGGCCCACAATCGTGGCCTACGTCGGACAGACATGTAGACACTCAATAACGTCAAGTTTCGCGGGATATTTTGGACCCTTCAGACCCTAGGAAAACCCAAAGGCTACTCAGAACACATAGGATATTTAAAGAACAAGAAAAAGAGGTAGGAGGAGCTTTTGCATCAGCCACCTTGAAGAAACCCTAAAGAGAATTCATCAATAGATTAAGAAAGAGCAGAAGAAAGAGAGAAGTGGAGAAGAAGCTGACTCGACGTACTTCCCGAATAAGGAGTTTCTTGACATCGCTACCTCCTATCATCCATTCAAATCGTATTTCCTGTTTATTTTCCAATTTTATTATTGTATAGAATTGGGAATAATAGTTTTACGATAGGATTTTGAATGTTGAGATGTATTAAACTCACCTTCAGAGTTTTATCTTTGAATTATCGAAATTTGATTATTTATGTGTTATTGGATTTGTTGTGGTTTAATTCTGGACGTGTATAATTTGATAATAAACTGAGAGGGTTTATCGAATGAAAAATAATTAAGTTGGGCTAACGAGAGTTAGGTGATTTAATAGAACAAGAATTAAATCAAATTGGTAAATTGTGCAAAGAGAGATCTTGCATAGGTTTCTGATAGTTTATTAAACAACTTCAGAACTAATTGGGGTTTATGATTTAGGGTTAATGGTTATAACTTGAGGGAAACTATGCAACGCTAGGACTGTCTAGAACCAATAATCCAGTAATTCATAATCAATTAGGTTAGCGTTAAGTATAGATAAAATTCCCTTTCTCTCAATTGATAATTCCCTTAGGTTGATTCTTGGGTGTGTGATGCAATTCCTAAATTATTAATATTTTTGTGATTAATTCTTAATTTGATTTGATTGATTGAATTGAATTCTCATTTTAGTTTCATTATATTTTGAATTTATGCGATTTATTTGGACCTTAGATTTTAGGATTAGATTATCCCTCCTTGTGGGATCGACACCTTAGGTATTACGCGAATGAACCGTGCACTTGTAGAATATCGAGGGTATTTATTAAAACTTACACACATCAAACACCCGATCACTTACAGAATCTATTGAAGTAATTGCAGGTGAGTGTTCTGACATATATGTGTTATAAAAAAAAGAAGATGTTAATGAATTACTAAAACCATTTAATTATTTTCAAGATAGCTATCTAGTATCTTCTTGATAAGATCATTTCCTAATTGATTATTACTCCATGTGAAGAAATTTCAACCAAAGGCTACATCATCTACTTTAACATCTAATAAGCTAACATTACATCCTGACATAGAGTCATATTAGTATGCACACATTCTGCCTCTTTAGATGAAATAATTGCATTGAAGTCTCCAGTGAGAAACTAAAGGTTATTAGAATGACTTAAGATCCTTTTGATATCATTCTAGAGATGATTCCTTTGATATCCATTATTGTGAGCATTTATAAAGGAGATTTTGATAATCAATCTTAGAGGATTTGTAAATAGCATTGATATGAATCAACTAATCTGTGATTCAAGAAGAAGAAAATTCAACAGTGTTACTATTGCAGAAAAATATAAAATTTTCATTAGGATGTTAATCAAAATAGGTTATTTCTAGTTACTCCTTACTTAGTAGCTTTAAAATGTCACATTTACCATCTTCAATTCTGGTTTCCAAAATAGCTAGAAGATTAGGTTTATTTTCACTAATGAAATCTTTGATAAGTAACTTTTTAGAAGGAGCATTAACTCTAATTTTCCAGGCTACAATCTTCATGTTTAATAGTTATGGTTAGTGGTTTCTTTTTCCTACTTGATTTGCTCTACTGCATTATTTAAAAATCTTTTTCAAATGAATTCTTCTCAAAATCATGGATCATAATTTGTTGCTTATTATTCTACAAAGTTAGAGTTTTCATTATTTCTTCTTCTCCATTTAGCACCTCTATATTATTTTAAATTTATGTTGATTCATCAAAGTTTTTGTTACATAAACTTCTTTCCCTTCTACAGTTTTGACTTACACTTTCCCCCTGACAGATCTTTTGTGTTATTATGATCAATATCTTCTAATTCATAAATTATCTCCAATTCATCAAAACCTTTTACTAGTAGGAATCCATTTCATTCTAGGCACCTCAATATTTGGTTTCTAAGCATAAATAACTCTTAAACTATCTTCCATGGTTTCAATTTGCTCATTCAACCTTACAATTTGTATAGAATTAGGCAAATGAGTTATTGAGCTAACCAATACACAAAATCTTACATAATTGATTCTAGATACCTCAATAGTTGCTTGATCCATTCAAATTGGTTTGCTAATATAGCTTACAGGGTGGCTTAATCCTTTTTTTTTCTAATATTATAAAGTTACCTTATGAATGTTGATCCATAAAGTTATATTACCGTGTTTGAACTCTTCAACTTTCATTTCATGTCTCCATAAGTGCAACAAGATTAGTTTACTTTGGACATACCATCTACCAACTTTGTATACCTTGGTGGCAACATACTTGTTTGTAAACTTGAAAATGAAAGTATCATCACTGTTGACAAGAATATCCAATAAACCATATTGCTTCCAGTTTATGAATTCCCACTGTTTATTCATAGGGAAAGTTATGAAAAATCCTTTAAGTTTAGAGCACCATTTTTATCTCTAGTTAGTAGGACTACAATAGGGGGTAATACCATTTGTTTCTCTTCAACTCTACTTAGAGGGATATAGCTCAAATTTGCAATTGGAATGTTATTGCCAATCACCTACACAAAAGTCTTCTTGACATATGCCGGGCTTTTAGCAGGTTGAGGAACAACTCGAAGAGAAGTTTGGACTGGTGCAAAAGTTGGAGGAGCTAAACTAAAAGGTAGGAAGTCATTTAAAAGCTCCATTATGTAGCAGATAAAGTTAAAAACTAATAGACAAAGAACAAAAATGTAGTACAATCATAGCACTCTTAAAGAGGGAAGCTAGTAAAGAAGCATATGAGAGGTGATTGACATATTTTATGAGTCAGTCAATTATGTAATACCATAAGCGCACTACGTAGCTATAGCCAATACCGCAAGTACGGATTGATCACACAAAGACAAAGAATACTAGTAGTTACCCTTCCTCTATTATCTAGCCTAAGGATTGATTTTAGTTTTTAATAAAGAAAATAAAAACTTAAATAATTAAAATAGAATAGGAAACAATAATGAACACATAGATAATGGAAATAACTTAGAAAACTATGAATATCAAAAATTAATATCAAGGTTTTGAATCCCCCTAAATCATGAACAGATTGACCTTTTATTATGCAATTGCTTTTGTTGATAAATTGGACCATGGAGACTTCTGTGGTATGCTAATAGTTGACCTTGAGTTTATTAATAACTAATCCTTATGTTTCCAACAAAATTACTCAGGTTAAAATTTATAAGATTGCTTTACTAATTTATGAATCCTTCTATTAAGTTTGACCATAATTCGAAAGATTTATGTCATTCGTTCTTTAGGATTACGATAGATCTATTCATTAATAAGATCTCTCAATCTCTATGTTTGAAATGAGATTATGATCTAATATTCTCGGGTTTATTAGAACATAAATAAAACACGTAATCGGATCACAATATAACAACCAAACCTATTGCATTAATAAAAGAATCAAATCATATCAAAGTATTAACATAGGGTTCATCTAACCAAAATACTAATAGGGCATTTAGTTACATATAATCAAGCACAAAATCAAGCATATGTTGAAAGAAAAACATATTGAAAACAATGGGTCCATAATTCTAAATCTCCCTGATTGTCTTCTATCGAGTATTTTTGCGATGTACAGGTTTAATGTTATATTTTGATGGATCTTTCAGTGAATCCTTTGTGTTTTCCACTTCTCTAAACCAAAATTCCCCTCTGAGGATGATCTCCACGTCTAGAATTGCCTCCTCACGTCTGCCCCTTTCATTAGCTGCCAAAAATGACCTTTTATATTGAAATTTAGAGTTTCTAAGACTTACATGGTCTAGTACATGGTCTTGTATCAGATCGTGTAATTGTAAAAACACTTAATGTAACGCCGGACTTTCAGAGCCCTTTTGTGTTATACTGTATTTGGAGATACTACTGTATATTGATATATACATATGGTTGTATATGAGTTCAAAGAATTCTCCCACCTTTAAAAACTTTCATCCTCGAAATTCTTACTTAACTGATCAAATAGATGGGGGAATGCTATCTCTATGAAATCAAAGAGAAAGACATTGTTTAATAAAATAGATCGAACTAAGCCTAGCTTATCCGATATCCCAAACATCTCAAGGAATGTCGACAAGTACTATGATCGAAGTTGAAATCATCCAACCATTAAGGACGTCAACTTAACGATCTGAGACTCAACTTCTCGACCAAAGACTTTTGACACCCATACTTGACTCCTAAGGCTCATGAACTTTTTGAAAATGGAAATAACACTTTTGAAAATGAAAAAACCATGCTCTGATACCAATTTAATTGTCACGACCTAATACCACATCAGGCCTATGACAACTGCCGCATAATCGGGCTAAGGACACTCACGGTATCCTTAATCCGACAATGCAAGGCTAGCTGAAAATTTATTCTTTCTTTTCTTTTTTTTTTGAAAAATTTGGGCAGCATAACGGCTGTGTTTTTAAAAATCCCAAAAGCTGCAAACACTTTTAAACACACTTCTATATTCACATCCAACCACAACTTCAGGACTTTTAAAGTCCACTCAAGGCAATCTCAACCCCAGGCAATCTTAACTCAATGCAATTTCAACAACAGTATCAAAAGTTCATATATAAAATCTTTTATAAAACATAAGGCAATCAAAAGTTAATTTACAAAATCATAAAGTCTATCTACATAAACACAGTTCATGAGCCACTAGACAATAAAAGTACAAAATAGGAAACTACCCACGTGCGGTAATACCTTGAAAATATCAAAAGACTGCACGATCCACTCAGAGCTTCAAACTCACTAAATTAACCTGCATGGTTGGAAAGCGGAGGGAGGTGAGTACACTAGGTACTCAGTGAGCAGGAAAAACATATCTCACAAATAGAAATCGACTCATACCAAGACGGTATAGATAACCTATGAAGTGAATATATATCTCATTGAAAACGCGTAGGCCCAGCCTATGACTCAACGTATCCTGGTTATGAACCATATAGGCCTAGCCTATTAACTCACTCATCTAGTGAACAAAGGCCCCAATTCCAGTACACAAAAGCATAAAAACATCATATGTACCAGTCAAATCTCGATAGGAATCTCAATATTAGGATAAGCCAAAATAATCATGTGTGACACCATTAGTCAACCAAACTAATGTGCACACCCACCGATACTCAGTGTTGGCTCGACTTTCATCCGTGTTGAGTCCGAACTACAGTCGACAAGAGCGCCATGACCCTAGGTGATGACCTCATCGGTGTCCAGATCCTAAATGTGGAATCACCCGCAAGTCCCATAAAAATGTGTCGATACGACTGCTCGACTTTAATATACCAGCGTCAAGGGTACGGGGGTCGCTTAATCATAATTAGTTGTGCCTAGCACATGATTGGCCAATCGTTTCCTTACCAATCACAAAAATCATATACAACATTTAAGTACAAAAATTAAGTAAGGCACCATGCCTTTATTTATCGGCCCAACCGATAAAGTGAAACCTTGCCATGGCTCTAAGCCAAAAGAGAAAACATACCCGTAACATATATGACTCGGTTATACAATAATTTACATATCTGTAAAAAGTGGAGCCTACATGAGCCTATTTACTTTGTCCTTGGCTGCGTTGGATTGTTCTTCAATAATGATAGCTTCAAGAGAACCGGTGTCTTCTTGCTCCGTTGATGATGGACAATATTGACATTTGTGTTGATGATATTTTTGAAGATGATGACAGATGACATATTTCCATAATGTTGATAATTCACTGAGAATGCCTGTGATAGTTAAAAATGGTTCTAAGAACTTCTGGATAATTTGCAATGCATCAGAAATGATGGCAGTGCGATATGTTGAGATTATGATTTGATTGATTCCTTTATAATTGACTTTGACTGGTGATTCTTTAGTGATTTTACATCCTTGGATATAAACTCCTTCAATACAATTGAGATTGAATTGATTGATTAATTCCCACTCAAAGGTATGTCAAGGTGGTTCGTCTATGGCTGGATAAATGCCATTGTTGATTCCTATTGTTTGCAAAGCAATGCATAATAGTTTGATGTCTACATCCTTAATGGTATCATTTTCCTTAAAAATTGGGTAACTGCTGAAAATCTTGATAAAGATTTCTATGTCTTTAGCAAATTTCTCCTTATAATTTTGAACAGCTTGAATAAATCCAATTGGGAATTTAGAGAGGATGTTTAAATTGGTTAGATAAAGAGTGTTAATGAGTCCACTTTGAAAAAATAAATAGGAGTTAAAGGTTCTACTTCAAGTAGGATGTTGCTTTAGGGCCATACTTGCCCTTATTTTGAGGGTAGTACTGAAATATTTTGTGTTCTTCGGTCCATGTATTCAAAGCTTAGAAACATTCGCATAACATTTTCGAGGTAAGTCTACGGGCTTCTTCTTGGAGAGTTTTAGAAGGGATAGAATTGATTCGGTCCATATTGATGGGCTTACCTAAAGTCTTCATTCTAGTTTCTGGAACAAGTTTCTCTAAGACTTGTTTGTACTGAGCTTTGAGGATAGGATTTTTAAAATCATCAAAGGCTTATTGAGCTTTAGCTCTGGATTGAAAAATTTTATGTAAAATACCTGATCAGCCAGTTATATGGATGGCTGCTTTGTGCCATTCATCATATAATCCTGCCATGGGTCCATTGTAGATCACATAGGTTTTCCCTTCTGATGTATCCTTTTGTCTTTGGGATTTTGGACTATTTGGAGTAGATGAAGGTTAGGTATTTGACTGAGTTAGAGGTGGAATAGTGGTTTGTTGAATAATCTATTGAGGTGTAATTAAAGGAATGGTATTTGTTGTAGTGGTTGAAGGTGTGTTTAGTGAAGGTATTTCCTTGGTATTTTGTTTCAACAACTGAATAGTGCTTCGCAATTGATTGATCTCCTTAGTGACTATACCCACTTGGTTGCTGTAAATTAATTAATTTATTCTCTTTTTGTGCTAGAGTTTGCTTCAAACTTATAATTGCTGCTTCCATTCCCTGGTTAAAATATCTGCAAGAAAATTGTCAGTAGATTTTATATATTGAATAGAAAACTGATATTGGTTGAGTTCAAGTTGCCATCATATAAGACAACCTTGATTATAATTAGTTTTAATATTATAGCGAATAAATCCGCATAAATACTTGGAATCTGTTTGTATAATGAATTCAATTGGTAATAGATCAATACACCATTTTCTCAAAGTTTTGAGACAGGCTAATGTTTCCTTTTCATGAATTGGATACTTGAACTCGGTGGGATTAAATGACCCATTTATATTTTTGCAAAGTAAATGTTTTTTTTGGTTGGGTGGTTTTTCCAAAAGGAAACCTGCCCATGTATCTATACTGGCATCAATTTGTACCAAGAGTGTGTCCATGGAAAGATAATTATATAGAACAGGTAGATCCATGCATAATGTTTTTAATGTCTGTACTGCTTGAGTATCTGCATCAGTCCAATCCCATTTGGATTTTGTACTACATTTAAGTTGTAAAAGTTTTCTTTCTTTTGCTAAGTCCTTAAAAAATCCTTGATCTGATATATAATTTAAAAGACCAAGAAATATATCAGTACGTCATTTTCTCAAAGTTTTGAGATAGGCTAATGTTTCCTTTTCATGGATTGGATACTTGAACTCGGTGCGATTAAATGTCCCATTTATATATTTGCAAAGTAAATGCTTTTTTTGGTTGGGTGGTTTTTCCAAAAGGCAACCTGCCCATGTATCTATACTGGCATCAATTTGTACTAGGAGTGTGTCCATAGAAAGATAATTATATAGAACAGGTAGATCCATACATAATGTTTTTAATGTCTGTACTGCTTGAGTATCTGCATCAGTCCAATCCCATTGGGATTTTGTACTACATTTAAGTTGTAAAAGCTTTCTTTCTTTTGCTAAGTCCTTAAAAATTCCTTGATCTGACATATAATTTAAAGACCAAGAAATTGTTGTGCCTGTGTTCTATTTTTGAGTTGATTTGGAAATTGTTGAATTTTCTTTAAAATATTAGGCTGTAGTTGTAAATATCCATTCTGAAATTTAATAGCTAAATATTCAATATTTTGTTGAGCTATGATTACTTTTCTTCTACTTAAAATTAATCCTTTTTCTTTACAACGTTGGATAACTATTTTTACTTTTTGTAAATGATCCATTTTATCTTTATTAGAATAGATAATTACATCATCAATATAAACAAATGTAAATTATTCTAATTCTTCTAAATTATTATTCATAAACCTTTGATAAATACTTGGTGCTTGCTTTAAACCAAAAGGTAATACATTCCATTGGTAATGTTTTTGTGGAGGACATGTAAAAGCTGTTAGAGGTTTTGTATTTTCGTGTAGCCTTAATTGCCAATATCCGGATTTTGCATCTAAAGTGGTAAACAATGTATGTCCCTTCAATTTATCAATAATATAATCTTTTCATGGTAATTTATATGCATCTCCTATAGTTGCTTCATTCAATTATTTAAAATTGATAACCATTCTTCTTTTTCCTCTTTTTTGTTCAGTTGAATTATTTACATAAAAAGCTGGTGCTGAATGTTTACTAGTGCTGGGTGAAATTAATTGTTTTGCTAATAAATCTATACATTCGGTTATAAATTCTTTTACATCTTGTTGGGTATAAGGTATATTGATACGATTATTAATTTCTTGATTAGGATCTTTTAATTTTATTTCAATTAATTGATTATTATTATTTATTTGGATCTAGTGGATTTTCACTATAGACATTTTCTAATAAATTTTCAATTTCAAGTTGTATAGACATATTATTGAGAAGATAGAATTGAAGATAGTCTAATTTATTAGTTATCATTTGTAATTTTTGGTAATAGATAGTGTGATAAATAGGAATTTTAAGGATTATTGATTTTTGATTTAATGCTTTTATAATTGGAGTTTTCAACGTTTTGTAGTGTAAATATTGACAAAAGGGATTATATAATTTTAAAAAATTATTTCCTAAGATTAAAGGTAATCCTGATTCTTGTTGATATATAGACGGTATTGAAAATGTAAAGTTTTCTATGATGATATTATTATAATAACTTACATACCATATTAGTTTGAAACTTCCATCTGCAATTCTTATTTGTAAAGGGTTTTCTAATTTCTTTCAATTATTTATTAATTGTTTTGAAGCAATACAAATAGTTGCTCCAGTATCTATATATGCATTTACTTTCTTATTCTGAATTATCACTTGGATAAAGGTTGTATTGGGATTCAATTGGGGATTCTGAATCTATTTCTTCTTCTGATTCATAGAAATATAGTGAGGAAATTGTAGAATCTATATCATAATCTAATTTTATTGGTTCTAATTGTTCGTGTAAGGCTGATTGTAGGATATTTAGTTTTTCTTCGTATTGTTTCGTATTATTAGAATTTTTACGTTTAGGACAATTATTTGCATAATGTCCTTCTTCTTTACACAACCACCATTTACATGTATTTTTCTTTTGAGGATAATATTGTTTTCGGGGTTTAAAATTTCTATATTTATATCTTCAAAAATGTTTTCTATATGGAATAAATGGTTTCTTTTTATAATAACGAGGTGGATATCTTCTCCATATATATTTTTTGTATGGTTTTTTCTTTTTTCTAGTAGATATACTTTGTCTTGTATCGCATCCATATTGTTGTGGTACTTCTGCATATTTAGAACAACATAATTGAATATCTTTATGATGTAACGTTCTTTTTAATTTGGATTCAAAACATTGTTCGGTTAAAATTTCTTGTGTAATAAGAATAGCTCCTCCTCAGTTATAGGCAATGGTTTTATTATCTCTTTTTTCTTGAAATTTGGCTTCAACCTTTTGATTCATAGGATATGGTAATTTTTGAATGAAAATATGAATATAAATTTCTTGTTCTGCCCTAGTTAATTTATAATAATATTTTTTAAATTCAAATGTCACGACCCGGTACCACATCGGACTCATGACAACCGCCACATAACCGGGCTAAGGACACTCACGGTATCCTTAACCTGACTGATGTAGATACTCAAGCAGTACAAACATTAAAAACATTATGCATGGATCTACTTGTTCTATATAATTATCTTTCTGTGGAAACACTCCTGGTACAAATTGATGCCAGTATAGATACATGACCAGGTTGCTTTTGGCAAAACCACTCAACCAAAAAAAGGATTTGTTTTGCAAATATATAATAAGACATTTAATCCCACCGACTTCAAGTATCCATTCCATGAAAAGGAAACATTAGCCTGTCTCAAAACTTTGAGAAAATTGCGTATTGATCTATTACCAGTTGAATTCATTATACAAACAGATTCCAAGTATTTATGCGGATTTATTCGCTATAATATTAGAACTAATTATAATCAAGGTCGTCTTATATGATGGCAACTCGAACTCAACCAATATCATTTTACTATTCAATATATAAAATCTACTGACAATTTTCTTGCAGATATTTTAACCAGAGAATGGAAGCAGCAATTATAAGTCTGGAGCAAACTCTAGCACAAAAAGAGATTGAATTAATCAATTTACAGCAACAAGTGGGTATAGTCACTAAGGAGATCAATCAATTGTGAAGCACTATTCAGTTGTTGAAACAAAATACCAAGGAAATACCTTCACTAAACACACCTTCAACCACTACAATAAATACCATTCCTTTAATTACACCTCAACAGATTATTCAACAAACCACTGTTCCACCTTCAACTCAGTCAAATACACAACCTTCATCTACTCCAAATAGTCCAAAATCCCAAAGAAAAAAGGATACATCAGAAGGGAAAACCTATGTGATCTACAATGGACCCATGGTAGGATTATATGATGAATGGCACAAAGCAACCATCCATATAACCGGCCGATCAGGTATTTTACATAAAAGTTTTCAATCCAGAGCTGAAGCTCAACAAGCCTTTGATGATTTTAAAAATCCTATACTCAAACCTGAGTACAAACAAGTGTTAGAGAAACCTGTTCCAGAAACTAGAATGAAGACTTTAGGCAAGCCCATCAATATGGACCGAATCAATTCTATCCTTTATAAACCTCTCCAAGAAGAAGTTCGTAGACTTACCTCGGAAAAGTTATGCGAATGTTTCCAAGCTTTAAATACATGGACCGAAGACCACAAAATATGTTGGATCCCGTACTTTTCTTAAAAGTTAGAACTATTGAATGAGGAATTTTAGTGATTAGTCATGGGTAAAGAAAAGGAGAATTCTTGAATTTGAAAAGATAGACAAGATTAAGTTAGTGAATGTAGTAAGTTGATGATGAGTGGGTATATGTGTGTATGTTCTGTTATTAGTGTTCATGATTAATCATGGACTATAATTTGTTTATGGATGCTATTGAGTTAAAATGGAAGTTGAGAGGAAGAATAGTGATTGAGCATTAAAGTTGAAAATGCAGAAAAGTAACAGAGCATGAATAGATTGATTATGAATTCTGGGTTTTTGATGATTTTTGACTAAACTTGTATATTTTTGGAGTAGTATGAATTTATGGTGAATGAGTTGATTGAAATGGAGTAGAAAAACTAGAAATAAAAAATTTGAAATGTTGGTTTTTGAAAATTGGAAGTCTGAAAATTTGGGAATGAATAGTGGGAGAGAGTTGACGTTTTGATCTAAAAATTCTGTGAATTTTCTGGGCTGATCTAGAGCGATTTTGATAAAATTTTCTTCATAAAAGTTGTAGCTTATCTTGCTAGCTTTCTAACGCTATAAAGTATGACATTTTTGGATATCGGGGCTGGAAGTTATGATCATTTGAAGTTGTGTTGCTGCATAGGGTGAACTTTCGGGACATCCTCATTGCTTTGGAATTTTAACCCTTTTAGAGGCAAAAATTGTTTTTGAGGTCTTCACAGAAGTTGTAGGTTTAGAAGTCTTCTTCGAAACGATCTTTGAATGACCTTAATCCCATATGTGTAGTGAAAGTTATGCCCTTTTTACTAAAGTAGGTCTGAGGAAGAAAAAGCAAAGGTGGAAGAAGGGAAGCATTTCGTGACTGCGGCAGGTCGCGCTTGTGAAATGGTGCGTCCGCGACACGTCGCGCTTGCGAACTTGCGAGTATCGCCATTGCGACTCGCATCGCGCTTGCGAACTTGCGCGTATCGCGATCGCGACTTTGCTAATTTCCTGACCTGAACATCTTTCACTATTATGGTCATAACTTTTTTTTGGACCTCCGATTGACCTGATTTTTGAATCATTGGATTTCTAATACATTCCTCTTCCTCCACATAAAAATTTATGGCTTTCGTTATTGATTTGAAAAAGATTTATTGAATCAAAGTGAGGAGATCGGTTGAAAGAGTATGAGTTGGATATTTTTTTTTCTGAACATGCTTCAGTAGTTTGGCAATATCTTGACCTATAGAGATCCAAATGAGTTACTTCTTATTTCTAAATAAACTAGAGACATGGAGCTACAAATTACATGAAGGAATCGAATTTCAATTCAGACCTTAAGATTTTTAATTTCTGGAGTGAAGTTGGGTATAGTGTACAGTCTCGGTTTTGTAATATCCCGAAAATGTTTGAGCTATAACTTTCAAACTACTGAACCAAATTGAGTGATTTTGGTGTCAATGGAAACATAAGACATAGAGGAATATTTCTCTAGAAGGAAGTATTATGAAATTTCTTCATTTACCTGATCAAAATAAGGAGTTAAATGTTAGTAGTTGATGGACAAAAGGGGCAAAATTGGGAGAACCAATTAAATGAAGGGTAAAAAGGGAAGAGCAAGCATAATGTGGTATTATTTAAAAGAAGAAGAAGATAATCGGGAGAGTTAGAAAAGAGAAGAGAAATCGTGAAAAGAGAGGAGAAAAGAAAGAAGAGTTCGTGGAAGCTGGGGAAAAAGGAGAAAGAAGGAGAAAGAAGAAGATCTGAGCTAAACCTAAGGTAAACATCATCTTCCTTCTTGTTTAGTAGAAAAAAAAACAAAAGAGATTAGAGAAGATAATGAGTTGTGTAGGAAGAAAGAGGAGAAACCATAAATGGATTTTTATGGACTTCTAAACTAAGTTTTGGTTTATCCAACCTAGATAGACTATGGGGAAGTTAAACCTAAACCCAATTTTAGGTTTTATTTTCATTTTTGTGATTTTTGAAGTTTTATGAATTTCTATGGGAATTTTGTGTTAAATAAGAACTTGGTTGTTTGAAGGAGACCAAGGAATGACAATCCAAGAGCAAAAGGAAAGGCAAATTGAGCTTGGAGTTTTGCTAGTAAATAGGTGGGTGATATGTTTATAGTTTTTTTGTGATTGGGCAAATTCTTGCCTATGTATGGATATGTGTTAAATTGTTTGAAATTGACTTGTTGAAAATGCATGATAATTTTGATTATGTTATACCGTGAAAGAAGCATGATATTTGATATAATTAAATTATGATTTTGATCATTGTTATGCCTTGAGACATGTCATGGAATTTTATATGAATGGAAAGAAGAAAGAGCTTCAAAAGTATGAAAGCATATCATTTAATAAAAATGATTGTGAGCATTGATTATGTGCTTTTGTTGGGGCAAGAGAGTAACGTTTCGTATTCACGTGCACATCGACGTAAAGTCTTCTCCCGGTTGCTCGCTTGTAGCCCCAAGATCCAAAAATGGACTCATTTTGTTCACGGTTGAAACTTTAGTTTATCCGTTTTGTTCCACAGAGCTCTCGAGCCATTTTTTTGTGCATTGCATAATTGAATTCTCAAACATAAATCATTTGAGTGTTATATGTTATGAATTTTTGAGCCAAATTTGATGAATGTTTAAATGTTTTGAATAAAGTATGAATGCTAGAATTGCTAGACATATATATACATACATATGGTTGACTTTGGTCAATTTCAAATGGATATAAATTTATTAGCCACTGAGTTGTGTAGCTCACCCCACGCTTCCCTCCTCAGGTGCAGAAAAAGAAGATTAGCGATCCTTGCAAGGCGTTGGAACTCCAAGATAATTAAAGATTTTTCTAATTAAGTTAGTTTAGGAACTTTTGTAATTTAGAATCACCTTAAGCATAAGCATTCAAATTGTATCGTGTGTATTTCATATTTTTGTATTTTTGTATTTTGTGGTGAGCTTGTATAAATTCTTTTGGAATTCACTTATGAAATGTGATTGGATTTTTGAATCGTGATTCTCTAAATTTTAATTGTTTGTTGTTCAACCATTGTGGGCACGCCACCATTATGGATGACGGGTTCCGTTTTGTCTTCGAATGTTGGGCTCCGAAAACAGGGTCCAACAAAATATTTCAGTACTACCCTCAAAACAGGGGCAAGTCACTACAAGAAAAATACCCATTTTGTGAAGTTTAAAAAACGTCGCAAATGTTAGATAAATGTCGTTGATTGTTAATCTTGACGTTTATGAAAACGTCGCAACAAACGTCGTTGAAGGGGGAGTAAGGAAACGGTTTTCTCGATGTTTAGTAGAAAATGTCGAGGAAGCCTAGGAAATTTTTTGATGTTTTGGAAAACGTCGTAAAAGCGTAGGGGAATGGGCGACGGTTGAATTAAACGTCGTGGAAACAATGTGGCTTTCTACGACGTTTGTTAGACGTCGTTGAAGCATGGAAATCTGCGACGTTTAGGATTAAACGTCGCAGATGATAAATATTTTATATTTATTTTTAAATATATTAAAAAAAATTATTTTAATAAATTTTAAATTTATATAATTAAATTTAAATGACACATCCGAAATTATTCATAATAGTGAGAATTATTAAAATTAAATTTGAAATTTTATTTGAATCCGAATATGATTTTAAAATTGAAATTTAATGGAATTATTATTGTGATTGAATAATTAATAATTGGGGAAAATATTAAATCTGATTTATTTAATAACTATTTAATATTATAAATTGAATTTTTTATTTAGTAATTTATCAATTTGTTGAGTACATCATGGATTTGCGAATGATTAATAATGTATAACAAGAATTTAATACATGTAGACA
>JAOTBA010000002.1:28162011-28172858 GCA_025629845.1 Erythroxylum squamatum | reverse complement strand
CTTTTTCTCTTCTTGAACAACCTCAAAATCTCTCTTGAAGGCTAAGGAAATTAAAACCCTAGCTTGTTTTCTCTTCTCTCTTTCTTTCTCTTCTTCTCTTCATATTTCTCTCTCTTCATGACACTCTTTTCTCATCCACGTATTTTGTTTCTCTTGAATATTCTAATTCACGTTTTCTCCTTTATTTATAAGCAAAACAATACTTCTTCTTCCAATTATGCCCTTAATGAGTCCAAAAAGTCCATTTTATCCTTCCTTATATGTAGCGCCCCTTATCGCAGGGTACAAATCGAGACGCCCAAAGTCATTCCGGTATATATCCTACGATAAGGGTGAGCTACATTCGATCACTACATTCACTTCAAATGGCATGGTGTCATAATTTACTTAAAAAGCATCATAAGAAGATCACAATATTTTAAAACCAACTTTTTCCTCATTTCATTTCACAAAAATCAAAATCTACATTGTGTCTTGCAACACTTTCCATAAATACATCATCAAAAACCTAGCACAATAGTACTACATGAATGAGGAAAATAGATACAGTCTAACTAATTTATCCAAAAATTCCAGCTGATCGACCTTTGAGCCATGACTTCTCTTGCCAATCACAATTTACACGGCTGGCAGAGCCTCTTCAGTAGCTAGAGTCGTCTTTCGGTCCTAAAAAGACAACGTTGCAATTTTGGTGAGTTTTATGAACTCAATGAGGTACCCATCATCCAGGGTTCACTCAATTCATGCAACACGTCATTACACATAACGTATTATTCACATCATTGCATAATCATAATGTATCGCATCTCACTTTCAAAACAATCATATCATTCATACAAAACGCACATATCAATTATAACTGCAATGCACATGAGACTCACTTTCATTTATTATTGTCGTTATGACTGAGTGCCTTTTTACTAGCTCATATCCCTTAGTGGATACTAAGCTGTGTCATATACTGTCCCATATCCCTTAGTGGATACCGGGTACATTCATAATCGAGCCTGAGGCTCTAATCACTTTCTAAACTTTAAGCTCTTTATCCTGGCGACTCCAGTCATAACTTCCTTTATCTTTCATGCATTCATGTAATGAATGTTTCGCATAACATAACCTTATTCAATCACATGGATGCACATTCACATTTAGATCACATTCATCGTCAGACCTTAGTCTGACATTCAACAGAACTACTGAGCACATTTTTGCATTCATATGCATAATCACAATTTTCACATGTTGAAGCACTTATTTTGTCATCTTCACATACAAGGAGCACTTTAATAACTCATTCATACATCAAAATCACCGGACCTTCATTGTCCGAAATCAACACAATCGAACCACATCAATATCATTATTCAAAACATATTCTAAAGTAACCAATTAATTGAGTGAGACCGTCTAGGTTACTCACTAGTTGCTCCCGAAGCTAGTGCCTAGATGTTTCGGCCACGTCTGTGGTTTGACGCTCTAGTTGCTCCTCTATAACAAATAACATACACAATATCACGATAAGCACAATTATAAGTATTCAATAATGCACATTTATGGCATGAATTATGTACAATGTATGTTCATGACAAATCTTGGGTTTTTAACCAACAATTTTTTTTCATCTCATTTGTAGCCCCATGTCTCTAGTTTACCACAAAACAAGAATCATCTCATTTGGATCAGTAGAGCTCCAGAAATCATCAAAATACCGAAGTATGTTCAATGGAATAACACCAGTTCATACTACTTAAGAGCACACTCACTGAACCCGTCCCACTCTTTTCACTCAATCTTTCTCCATTCATTTAAGATAGCTATGATTTTTGGTGGAGATGTATATCAATGTCTTACGAATCCAATGGTTCAAGAATCAAGTCATTTAGGTGTCTAGAGAAGAAGTTATGGCCAAAAGAATCCAACATGTTCATATCTTTACTCACATTGTTCATGTCTTGGCACAATTGCCATAACTCTCACTACAGATGTCGGATTGGCTTCATTTTTATACTATTGGAAAGAGGACTTCTAGATCTACAACTTTCATAAGGACCTTAAAGGCCAATTCTATCATCTGTCTTCTGTATCGTCTCACTTTTGTATCATCTCACTTTCCTTTCGTCTTAGTTCTATCGTCTCAGTTCTATCGTTTCATTTCTATCGTCTCATTTCCATCGTCTCATTTTCTTCCGTCTCATTTTCTTCTGTCTCATTTCTTCCGTCTCATTTCCTCCGTCTCATTTCTTCCGTCTCATTTTCTTCCGTCTAATTTCTTCCATCTCATTTTCTTCCGTCTCATTTCTTCCGTCTCGTTTCTTCCGTCCCATTTTCTTCTGTCTCATTTCTTCTGACTCATTTCTTCTGTCTCATTTTCTTCCGTCTCATTTTCTTTCCCAGAATGTTTCCAATTATAAGGATTATAACTTTTGACTCCGATGTCCAAAATTTTCATACTATATACTGTTAAAAAGATAAAAGAAAGATCTACAACTTGCAAAAAGGAAACTTTGCCAAATCTATCTGGATTAAGTCCAAATTTTCTCCCGAAGTCGGAACACAAATCTAACATAAATCTTACACTCAACTCTCAACGTCCTGCACCCAGTTCTCAACTTCATGACAACTTTTGAGATTCTTAGAGACATAATTGAATTTTGATATCTTCATATGAAATGTAGCCTTATATCCCTAGTTTAATTCAAATTAAGAATCATCTTGTTTGGATTACTAGAGAAAAATTTATGGCTAACAGACCGAAGCACACTCAATGAGCATTTTCCAGATTTTCAACCTTTCAATATTTTACGACACCCCAAACACTCACAATCTTTCAAAACATTAAATTTACACATAACTATGTTTTTCATCCCCTAACAACCCAGCATTCATGAACAAACACATAAATGCCATTTTTCATGCCGATGACAGTAACTTAGCAATTTGTTGCATGAATCCCCCAACTCTAAATGATTTATTTACTACTTACCTACTGAAACTCCAAAATCTTCAAGCCCTAATCTCCACAAAATTTTTGTATTTCACTGAATGTAATGATCAGCTTCAGGTTTTTCTTAGGGTAGAGGACACAAATAGCAAAGTGAGCTTGGTGTAGGAAAGGGAAAACATAGAAATCTCTTAGGAAGTGAAAACTCTACGTATGGGAGGAAAATTTGAAGAAATGATAGGGACAAAGGAACTTAGACAAGACTTAACCTGTCAACTCTCAAAGAATAGTAACCTACTTCTAGCAAAAGTACAAAAGCCTACATGACACTTGTCACTTTCCTATGGTCTAAGCTCTAACCAAGTTCCCTTTGAGCTAAACTCATTAACTCCCATCTTTACAAACCAATTATCACCAATTATCTTTTGATTTCCTGTTCCCTATTTTATATATATATATATATATATATATATTCCTTTCTCAACACTCCATACATTTCAAAGGTAACTCCTAAATTCACCAACATATACAAATACAATATTTCCTCTAATCACTAATATTTCCAATGTAACCCATTCATAACCCTCAAAAATTCACAAATCAATCTAATTATACCCGGAATTATTCATGAATGCATATACAATTATTTTCATGTGCAAATACATTCACTATTCATGTATAAGTGTATGGCATATTATGCATAAGCATAAAGAAGCATTTCTAAGCCTCTCATAGATCACTCACATTTACTATTCTAACCCTCTTACAAGTAATGGGATGTTACATCTAGTGACATCTGAAAGAGTTTGGATGAGATTCAGCAGCATTTAGATAAGGAAAAAAATTCATGTTTAGGCTAAAATGAGGGTGATACCCGATTGTACCCAAATTCTTAGCTTTTTCTCGAAACAGGTTTCCAGGTCAATTTTGTATAGCAATTTTGACATAGAACCAGGGTTTTTATGTAATATCCCGTCTCATCAATTGTTGAAGGATTAAAGTGTTAGACTATTGAGTCATATAAGTGGCATCATATAGAATGAATCTGGTACATGTACGACATGATGCTGTGAATTTATTCATATGCATAACAATAGCATATACGCATGAATCATGATTTAGAAAACATTGCAAAGATAGTATATGCACTCAATTGACATATTCTGGGGTATGGAACTAAAATGAATGTGCATTTCCAATATCTTGTATTTTGATTTACCAATAACAAGAATTGATGGATTACAATTAGTATATTGGAATTAATTGTTACAATCGAAAGATTGGTGAATTAATATGTACACTTAGTCTAGGAAAAATGTTAAATGGCAAGACAAGTTGACACATAGAAATTTAGGTTGACTAGGCCTATGAAATAGTGATATATGGTAGTAGAGATTGGGTGACAAATGGCTTAGGGAACTAAGTGACAAATGGATTAGGTATTTAAGTGATAAGTGGCAGCTCAAAAGAAGGAAATGTGTGTCATCTAAGGAGAGGACATATAGTTTGGCCCTTTATTTGACAAGTGTCTTAATACTTGCCACACACTTTCACCCCATGACACCCACACACATAGATGGCCATTTTCTCTCTTGTTTCTTCTATCTTCCTTCTTCTTCTTCTTCCTTCTCACTATCAAAATGCACTTCTCCCTTATGGCTTTGAATTTTTGTCTAAATTCTGTACATTATCACCTCAAAACCTTAGTCAAGTGCTTCATAAAGATAGATAGATTCTATTGTCTTCCTCTTGTCACTGCCATTGGATGATCTTACATGCACATAAGGCTAGGTTAGCTTGATAATTGAGCAAGCAATTGAGCTTATCAGGTAAGTGAAATACTGATCTTTTGTGATTTATGTTAGTAAAACATGATAATGACTGATTAGGGATAGATTGATTGAAGTATTGGTGTTGAATGTGTGTTGAAAAATTGATGAATAAATGGATACTATCATGTTCTATTTTTACATGTGTGATAACAGTAGTTTAGGGACTGTTGTATGATGAATTAAGTTAGGATTTGAGGTATGATTGATGATGAATTCAAGCTAAAGATAAGTGTTATTATGTATTGTTGAATATGGAAAATTAGAGATGTATGTGTATATGTAAGAAGTGATTATTAATGAAAAAAATGAGTAAAATTTAGAGAGCCTTAGTGTAACCAAGATGGAACTAGATGAACATGTAATAAAGTGGGTTTAAAGGACATGTGATCTGGAAAATTCAAGTGTTTGATATGTTTTTAAGTTTGATGAATTCGTGCAGAGTTGTGGGAAATAATGAAGTGCACGATCGTGGCCTAGATATTTGGGTTATATCATAATCGTGGCATGTTCCCCACGGTCGTGGCCTATTACACAAGCTTTTATCACGATTATGGGAAGGTCGCTCACGATCTTGGGCAATGCTCTGGAATGATGAGTTCAGTTTTGTGTATATGTTGAATCAAATGGGGATAAGTCACTCTAATTTGGTGTATTTGAAGTTAATTAAGGCTAAGAATGAACCCAGATTGTTGCCTGATCAATGAATAAAGAGTTTGTTAAGTATGGATAAATGAACATTGAAAAATATGAAGCTAGTATGAATGAGAATTTGATAAATAAAAGATTGATGAATTAAGAGTGAATCAAGATCTTTGCATAAGAATACATACCCGGAAGGTCAGTTGGGCATGCATTGAAACATGATACATATACATGTGCATGATTGTATATTCATATCATGAAGTAACTTATTGATGTGTGAACTATGTGTGTATTGCATGACTATAGACGCACAAGTCGATCTTCAGCATCCAGACATTGCCGGATCATCAAGACAATAACTTATTTGGAGTGTACTGTGAATTAACCTAGATGTGTAAACTCATTATATGAGCTTTTGTTTGAATTGTATATGAAATATTAAATGTGTGAACAACTAAATGATGAATGCCAACTTAGACCCGAAGATTTTTTTTATATGATATGAGTACACCGAATGAAGGTACTGAAAACATAACATGTGAAGTGTTGCATCTCATTGTACTAAAATTTATGATCAGATAAAGGAGTTGTGACTGGAGTGACCAATGAGAGAAAAGAGCTTTAAGCTAACGATTGTGCATAAAAGAGCCTTAAGCTTAGATAATAATAAGCCTGGTATCTACAACGAATATGGGATAATAAAGGAAATGAGTCCGATGTCTACAATGGACACGGGACAGTATAGGCACTCAGTCACAATAAAGCAAAAATAAATAGAGTCACATGTGCATTTGCATATACAACTTGATATGTATCACATGGATGATTGAAGTGAATTATTGGATTGTTTTGAAATAGTGATGTGAAATGAAATACAAGTTGTACTTGTTGAAGCGTGATAAATTGTGATGTGGTATTCAATATTGGATGATATGATTTGCTTGTGAATTGGATTATAATTTGTCTTATGTTTTGACATAAGAGAGCACATCGATGATGGTTCACTCACTGAGTTCGCAAACTCATCAAATTTACAACATTGTTTTTCAGGTCCAGAAGAGATCTAGCTAATCTAGCAGAAGTTTAGTTACTGCATTTGGATAGAGGTCAGTGTCGGGATCAGTTGTACTTACAGATGTCTTTAGTTATTTCGTACCAAGAATTGAATCTCTCAACTGTTGTACAATGTACATGTGAATTCTAAAGTGTAATGATAATTGCGACCCTATATGTTTATGAATGAAATTGAAACAAAATGACTATTGAAATGCTAGTAACATGAGTGATGCCTTAAATGAATTGATTTGATCTTCTTAACGTGCCATTCTCGTAGAATATGTTCTCGAATACTCATCGGTACGTTTGGGCATATGCTCTATGAGAGTGGTATGTTACATTTTAGACAACATTGTCTTCTATAAAAATTGTCCTCTGTGTATTAATTTTCTCATGGTATAAATTTCATTTAATTTGGTGTAGTATCCTAAGAGTTATATCCAAAATACTACAGGCTGTCCTAAAATAGGGACAACAACCAGAACTCAACTTCAAGCTAAATTTCAAAACCCTTAAAAATAGAACTCAAATTCTATTCCTTCATGAAAGTTGTAGACCTATGTCTGTAGTTTAATTTCCAATTAAAATTATACCATTTAAATATCTACAAGTAAAAATATGGCTAAAATATATAAGCCTATTCAGTGGAACCACTCCATCTAACGAGATACACACTCCAATTAACTCACTTCAGTCTTATTATACAAGAGCAACACTAAAAACACATCCAAATGAACCAACAACATCCCATTTTCGTATAGAATACTTCTCTTAACAAAACTCCTCACGTTACACTCAAAAACTCAAACAACATATCAAAATTTCCATACCTTTTAAAAGAGTGATCAAAACCCTAATTCTTCACTCCACTAGCTTCCCTTCTTTGGTCTTGTGCACTTCCACACATAACATATACATTCAAAACTCATCTTCAACAATCACTTATACATAACAAACCCTAGATGAAGAGGATATGCGGAAGGAGCTAATGTTCACACCAAAACATAAAACCAACTCACCTTAGACTTAAATGCACAAATTTCTTATGTTTTCTTTCAAATCCCTTAACAGATCAAATTTCACATGACTTTGGATGAAGAAAGAGACTCAAACATCTGATGGTAGAACCTCCCTTCTTCCTCTTCATGTGTTTAAGTAAATTTTGTGGTGGGTGACATCTTATAATGTGGGACATGACACATGACTCAATCTTATTGGTTTCTACTTTTCACCTTTCATTAATTACAAAAATGGCCACACATTTATCGTATTCTATGAAATTGCATGCCATCTTTAACTACATTTAACAATTTAGTCAATGATTAATGGATATTTATGCATGTATAACACAATTAATACAAATTACTGAAATACCCCTAATAATTCCCTTCATACCAATTACAAATACTTTCATGAACATGAAGCATTCCTAGTAGGGGATATAGTTTGGGGCCTCACAATAGTGATTTTAACTAGTATAACAAAATTTTTAGTGAAACAAATACATATTTTGTGTAAATTTTAAATAATATTGTATTGGATCAATTATTAATAAAAAAAGTGAAAAGTGTAAGCTAAAATAATATATTAAAAACATGTTTTTGAAGAAGTGATAAGAATATTGACCATGAAAAATAAATGCAAAATTAAAGATTAAACGATAAATTAGAAATTAGAAATTTTAATCACTTCAGTTTACCTTGAACTTGAACAAAGTTTGTTAGTGAGATATAAATAATAAAAAAATTTAACTAGAGAACCCCTATTTTTAAAGGGTGTTATTCAACTTATTGAACTAGTTTAATTTGATTTGGCAACTTATTATAACATTTTTTAATTTGTATGAATTGATTTGATAGTTTATTGTTATAAAAATGATTAAAAAATTAAATCAGTTTAACCGTTAAAATTTTGAACTTATCAATTCTTTAGTTTAATTTTTAACTTTTCAGTTCGATTTATTTTAATAACTCTTGTTGTTAAAAACTAATCAGTTTATTAATATATAGATCAGTTTTAATTACATTTCAAAAATTTTGATACGGTATAATAATCTCTTTTAATTATATTTTTAAAATTTTATTTAATCTTAATTTTAATTAATTTTTAAAATTTTTAACTTCTTATATTATTGGTTTAGTTTTCCCTTAATCTTTTAAAACGTTGGTGATAAATTTATTAAGGTTGGTTGCATCGGTCTAACTCCTATTTGCATGTTCTTGCTTGTCTTGCTGTCTATTTTAATAATAAAATGGAAAACATTATGAGCTCTACTGTCACTTTAATGTTCTTTTTCCATAAGCGTAGGAACAAGGGAAGCATCTGTTAGACGTTATTGCAGATATTTTCTTTAATTCGTAGCAAATATGTTTATATAAATTACAAAGACAGATTAACTGCAAATCAGCATTATTCCTACTAGTCCACTTGTCAATGTGCTACTGGATCACAATACACTCCACGTCACGTGGGAAAACACAGGTGTGAAGCAACCATTGGAGAATACCATATCCAGCTTATCCATTAAAGGAAATGGTGGATAAGGTTCTCGCATAGAGATGATCTACATCACATAACAAAAATATAATAATAATTCTACCTGTTGCCACCCAGTTTCCAATAGAAATAAAACAAAAACAAAAAAGCCAAGGCACAGGCAATCAAAGCGATTGACAATGGCACATTCATTGGCTTCCATGGCTGGCTTGCTCGAAGGCAGCCTCCAGCTCAGCGGCTCAACCCGCTTTACCAACACTGCCCGTGTTTCTGCCACCCGCCCAGTACTCGCTGTTAGAGCTCAGCAGGCTGCTAACGAGCCTGAAACTGGCCGCAGAGCCATGCTGGGTCTCATTGCCGCCGGATTGGTTTCTGGGTCATTCGTTCAGGCTGTGCTCGCTGCTGAAGCCGTCCCTATCAAGGTCGGCCCTCCTCCACCTCCATCCGGTGGTCTCCGTAAGTTAACAACCATTATTTTCTTAAATATTAAATGACACTGCAACGAATACTACTTCAGTGTTAATTTTGTTGGTTGATGGCAGCTGGGACTCTAAACTCGGATGAACCAAGAGACCTTGACCTGCCACTGAAGGATAGGTTCTTCATACAGCCGCTTACACCGGCACAGGCCGCGGCGAGAGCGAAGGAGTCGGCGAAGGACATAGTTGGAGTGAAGGCGTTGATAGATAAGAAGGCATGGCCATATGTCCAAAATGATCTTCGTCTCAAGGCCTCGTATCTTCGCTATGACCTTAACACTGTTATTTCTGCTAAGACCAAGGAAGAGAAGAAACCTCTCAAGGAACTGACTGGAAAGCTCTTCCAAACCATCAGCGAGGTAATCTAACTATGGAAACATTGATAGAAAGTTTTAATGGTCATTGCCAAAATTTGTGTTTTTCTTTACTGGAAAATTGATTCCAAAAAAAAAAAAAAAGATTCAAGTCTTGTATTGCTTTGCAGCTGGATCATGCAGCAAAAATCAAGAGCACTCCACAAGCAGAGAAGTTCTACGCTGAAACTGTGTCTGCTCTTAATGATGTTCTTAGCAAGCTTGGCTAATTAAACTCTTTGTATTTTGATGTAAGCTTATGCTTCACGAGATCTTTAATTTTCAATGCAATTCATGGGAATCCTTGGTTGAAAATTAAGTCAGAGTTGCCAATTAATCAGATTTCTGTTTCTCTTTGCTATTTTTACGAAGTAAATAAGAACTGTAGATGATGGAGAATGATACTTACCTACTGCACAATGGAAGCAATTTTTTTTTTTTTTGCTAGTTTTTCAAAATATAAGATTATCTAATTTATAGAACATAATTAATCATAATCACAACACATAATCATAAAAGTGAACTTTGTTACAAGATTTAATGATAATCATAATCCCAACAACACATAATCATAAAAGTGAACTTTGTTATGAAACTTAATTTTGATTTTTTTATTAGTTTCTTTTTGAAATCGATAAATTAAGTGAGAATCATGATAAAAGTCCGATCTTCAAAAATTGATTAAAAGTAACATTTCTATTTTAATATTTTATGAAAATTTTATAAAATTTTTAATTATACCATTTTATTTTCTAATATTATTAAAATAGTACTTATTACACTTTAAACAAGGTATGAGAGTCGTACCGTATACAATAATATATAGAAAATTATTTAAATTTTTGTGAATTATTATTTAAAGAAATTTTTTTGAGATTACATTAATGTCTGTTGAGTCTAAATTATCTACTCGGGACACTGCATAGACTAAATTGGTAACTCATTGATCGCGGCTTATCATTCAATTCTAAAATTGATCCTTGGAAACCGGTCAAATAAAATTTATACCAAGGATTGCAATACAGGATGCAACCTCGGGTCGACTCTC
>JAOTBA010000002.1:28140146-28151967 GCA_025629845.1 Erythroxylum squamatum | reverse complement strand
GGGCGAGAGTGGAACCATTCTATTCGTCACGTGCACGTTGACAAGAGCCTTCTCCCGGCTGCCCGCTTGTGGCATATAAGCTCCGAAATGGACTCATTCTGTTCATGGGGTAAACTTTGGTTTCCTCACTCTGTTTCATGGAACCCTCGAGCCGTTTGTTGTGCATTGCATATTTGAACTATTAAGGATGAAGCATATTGAGTTGTTTTGTGAATTGAGAAAAATGTGATGAATGTGTAAATTACTTAAATATAGTATGAGTGCTAGAATTGCTGGACTTATATACATACATATGCTTGAATTTGTGCTAATTACCAATGGCTATAAATATATTAGCCACTGAGTTGTGTAGCTCAACCCATTATTTTTCCTCCTCAGGTGCGACTCAAGACGATAGTTGATCCTTGCAAGGCATCGAAAACTCCACAATAGTTAGAGATCTTTGTACTAAGTTAGTAACTATTTTGGGGTAGCTTTATAAGCATATCAACATTGAGCATCCATATATATTTTGTTTTAAGCTTTGATATGTATGATGTTATGTAAGTATAGTTTGTTCAAACTCTTGGGCTTTGTAATGACGTGAAGAATTGAAGTTCCTTTTGTGTATGAGTATGCTTAGCTTGTTGTTAGATTTGAATGTATTTGTTTGTTTTGAATGGTTGAATGTTGGATGTCGGATTTCAGATTCTGGGATTTTTTTCGTGGCGAACTTTTCCCGAAGGGCCCATGGAGGTAACTCGCGGTGAACTCCCCTTTTTGCGACTTCGTCGTGGCGAAGAATGCCTTCTGCCTCGGCGAACTCCTCTTTTCTGCTTTTACCTCACACAACTGTCCCGACTGGTGACCTCGGGATTAGCCTTGGGGTTGGGACTCGGGCCTAACATTCTTCGATATTAGGAATCGATAGTTGGGCTCTGGAAATGGGGTATAACAGACAAACATAGTCTCCCCCATGACTACTCCTTTGCACTCACTTTAAGTCTGATACGTGGTAACTACAAGGGTGATGGCTCGAAACCCTAAACCTTGAGTCATACTACAAATAGAAAGGGAATAGGGAGTGGCAACACAACAGACACATTAGGACTTATTCGGGGACACAAAACAGATAGGGAGAAAGAAGATGGAGAAACAGAGTGGGCTAAGAATAGAAAAAGAAGAAGAACAACATAAAGGTGGAAGCAGTATGAGCAATCGAGCATATGGGTGAGAATCAAACAAAGGCAGAAGGTGAGAGCCAATGCGGAAAGCTTAAGAGTGGAAAGAGATCACTGTAACTCCCTCATCTGAACACTTGTTTACTCATTCTGTTTATTATTTCTCTGTTGTTTTACTCAACTTACTTCTTTTTAATTGACAGACTCATACTCTGTTAGCTTTTTTATAGTTCATTTAGTTATTTACTTGGTTTGTTGTTTAATACTTCTATTATACTGATAAAGATGGGATTGAAGTATACGAAGATGATGAATCTTGTTATTTCTATGATAGGATGATCTCTTTTTCTTGAGAATTAATGTAGCTATTTTTGTAACATACCACTCTCATAGAGCACAATCCCAAACATACCAGGGGATATTCAAGGACATACTTTACATAAATGACACATTAGGACAATCAAATTAACTAGATCTTAGAACATATCATAATAAGCATTTAAAAAATTCATTTCTTCCCATTTCTTTCACAAACATAAAAGGTCACATATGACAACATAAATCAGAATCCATCATAGACATTACACATCAGTTTCGAGTTCAATCTTAGCATAAGCATATATTACAAAAGTTACACACTAGGGATATTGTGTATCATGATATAAGATGCTAATGCAAAAGACTCTAACTATGTAACACCCCCACTACCATAAAGTACGAATCAAAACACCCTAAGGACATTCTAGTACATACCCTCTAATAATGGCGTGTTAGAGCAATTATGAATCTCACTTAGACATGGCATCATCATTCTTTATTCTCCTATAAGACATCCTCAAGAAGGCACAATAATTTAAAACCAAATTTTCTCATTTCATTCTATAAATTTAAACGTAAAATACATTGTATCTTTCGAATTATCTATATATGTACATCATCATATCCAACACAAAATATGCTACATGTAAGAGGAAATACAAAAAAATGTCTAAGTAATCCTTTAGTCCCAGCTGACCAACCTTTGAGCCATATCTTCTCCCAAAAGTACAAGAATATACTTCTTGTAGTGTCTCTCAATAGCTAATGTCCTCTCTCGGTCCTAAAAAATCAACGTGCAATTTTGGTAAGTTTTACGAACTCAGTGAGGTAATCATCATTGATGGTTCACTCAATTTGTGCATCACATCAATACACGTAACATATAATTCACATCTTTGCATATGCACAAAGTATCACATTTCACATTCTTATTCGGCACAAGGCAACAATACAATTTAATCAATCAAATGTACATATTAAAATGTATATGCAATTTTGGTGAGACTCACTTTCCTTTATTATTATCATTGTGACCGAGTGTCCTTTTACTAGTCCATATCCCTTAGTGGATACTGAGTTGTATCAAATAATGTCCCATATCCCTTAGTGGATACCGGGTACATTCACAACTTAGCCTGAGGCTCTGAACACAGTCTGAGCTTTAAGCTCTTTTTCGGTAGCTACTCCGGTCACAACAACCTTTATCTTTCATGCAATCATATAATGGATGCTTCACACTGTCATATTCTCAGTCAATCTCATGATTTCACATTCACATTCAAATCATATTTATCATCGTACCCTAGGTCTGACATTCAAAAAAAATCGTTAAGAAAAAATTTTCTTCTCATTCACATGCAAGTAGCACTTTAATATCACATTCATTCATTAGAAGCCTCGGGCCTTAATTGTTCAGAATCAACACAATCAAATCACATTCATTCGATAATTCAAATATAATATAAAAAATAATTAATTAGTGAGACTTTCTAGGTTACTCACAGTTTGCTCCCGAAGTTGTTTCCTCGAAGTCCCAGCAATGTCTTGATGTTGACATTCCTATTGCTCCTCTATATCATGCAATACATACACATGTCACAATTTTTCACAATTGTATAAGTGTTTATTAAAACCGACATATGTATATGAAATATGTACAATACATGTTCAATGACATTCCCAGGTACATTTCCTTAATAATCGTCTCAAAATCAATTAACATGATCTTTAAATCATTCTTTAAAACCTAATACACTCTTCTTATGTTAATATCTCAATCCTACTTCAATTAGGCTCATTCAATATCACTATCAAGCCTAAATATCTCATTGGACAAACATTGATAAGTCAATCATTTATAAACAAACATATCTTGGGAAAAAAGGAATAAATATTTCTATAGATTTCGGATTAACGTCATTCTAGGACGTGTTCGGAGACAACTTCGAGGTCTACATCTTTTGTGAGGACCCCAAAGAGAGATTTTGCCATCTAGAGGGTGAAAATTGCAAATTTCTTAAAGTGTACAGTGAATATCCGTTTAACAAACATACACCTCCCCCTGACGAACATACACGGAGCTGGGACATTTTTCAGACCCGTGAAGGTCCCCTTAGTGGACTTAATGTCCGTTTAACGGACATGGGTGAGGCTATGAGTCTTTCCAGACCTGAGAAGGTCCATTTAGAGAACTTAAAGTTTGTCTAACGGACATAGGTGAGACAAAACTCACTCAAGAGCCATCCCAATGGTTTCTACATCTATCCTAGCCTTACTTTCAGTCTAAACTGTCACAAATTCACTTCTTCTAATGCAACATCATTTCATAGCAATTCAAATTCCAATTTGATTTCATTAAACTCTTTAATCTCTAGTCTTTTGATTCATCACTTACAACTAATTCTCATCATTCACAAATTCCTATCTTTCTTTTCTATAACATATCTCACTTATATGTAGCAACACTTCATATTCACAATTCATCATCTCAAGTTGATAACTTCTTTAAGTATACGTTAATTTCAACTCAACATCATCCATACAAAATTCATATTCCATACTTGATCATAAACACTTAAAATATAACATATTCTCATACACTCAAAACAGAACATAAACATATACATTTATCCACCAATTTGCTACACCCAGTTCTCAACTTCATGTCTAATTTTGAGACTCTTAAGAATAGAAATTAAATTTTATTTCATCATGAAAAATGTGTCCATATGTCTCTATTTTAATACAGATCAAGAATCATCTCATTTGGATAACTAAAAATCAAGTTATGGCTAAAACACAGAAGCATAGTCAGTGGAAATGTTACTGTTAACATTTTCTAGCACTCTCTTCCAAATTTTCCAGATTTTTGTATCATCCTCCATTATACACCTAATACATCTTTTCTACTTCATTTCTTCTTCATTCTTAACTCAATTTCAACTCCAAAACATTCACAAGACAAATCATGATCTATATTTGATCATTAACCCAAAAACAGAACATGTACATATACCCATTCATTATCAATTTTCTACACTCATCCTAAACCATTATGATGATCATTCTATCAGAAAAGCATCTCTCTAACAATATGTGGGTCATTAATGGTCATACACAAATACAAAAGCAAGACATTTACATAACCCACAACACTTACATAAAAATTGCATAATCAAGTCATCAATCTTAATTTACTCATCATTCTAGCTTCATTTAACCATACCCATGATATTTAAGGCATAACTTACTTGATTTACCTTCAAATCTTCAAAAATAACACTTAGCCCTAGCTCCCAAGCATCATACAAACTTCATGGAGGTTGGAAGGTTTAAGTTTTCTTGTGGCAATGAAGAAGATAGCATGGTGGAAGTGGCAAGTGAAAGATGAGAGGGCTAGTTTCAATGTTGGTGAAGGTTGGCAACAAAATTCATAAAGAAGGTGAAGAGCTTGAAGAAAATGGGAAAGGTCACGTAGAAGAGAAGAAAGAAAGACAAAAACAAGAAATAACTTGGTCTTTCAATTGAAAGAATTGTGAGAGAGAGGAGTGGCGAGTGGTAGTGCACTTGTCACCTTCCTATGGTCCTATATGGACCCTTATTAAAAACTAGTCTATTTGTCTCCAATTTCTACTCCAATTGTCTCCCAATTTTCAATAACACTTGTAAACAAATCCCAAAGTCATTTATCAAAATTCCCATTGTCATTGGATAGTAATTTCTACTACCATTTATCAGTTGCCTTGCCACTTGGCATTTTTTCTAGTCCAAAATTACCCAAAGTTTCAGAAATTTCCTAAATTTTCACCAAAAATTCTAAATCACTAAATACACTCTCCAAATCAGTTTTCAGCATATAAAAACTACAATTCTCAATATAATCACATTTATAAACAATTATACCCGAAATATGTCAATGATTGCATGTACAATTACTTTAATATGCAAAAGTTCAATATTCACGTGTATGTGTATGCCTTATTATGCATGATCATGTAATGCACTTTCTTATTCTTAATAATCTCTCATATTTACTATTTTAGCCCTAACATGGGTAACGAGATGTTACAAACTAGACTCTGCAGATTTATCTGATCAAACCTTTGAGCCATTTTCGTCCCCAAAATGTAAGTACTAAACTTCTACTAGATTACTTTAGTAGCTAAAACTCCCCTGGGCCTAAAAAAATGTTGCTATCTTGATGAGTTTATGAACTTAGTAAGTGAAGCATCATCAATGCACTCACACAAGTCATATCACAATTTATTACACTTCATCAAGTATAACATATATGCCAATATTGCATATCACATCACTTTCTCCATTAATTTCAGCTATATTTCACTATTTCAAAGCAATTCAATAAATCATTTCAATTCAATCATATGATGCATGTAGGAATGCATATGCAAATGCACATGTTTTCGTTCTCATTTTTTTTTGTGACCAAGTGCCTATCAACGCAATTTGTTGTTTTATACTCGATGTGGGCACCGAGTTCCTGGTTGGCCTATACCCATTGTGGATACCGAGTCCATGCTATCAGAGCCTAAGGCTTTCTTTTCATAATTCTGAGCTCAAGTTCTTTTTTGCACATTGGTCACTCTAGTCACAACTTCTTTATATGATCATACATTTCAATATGATGAGATGTATCATTTCTTATGCTATGCTTTTATTACCTTTCATTTTTTGTGAGCTTATGCCATATAACTGACTCCTCGACCCTAAGTCTGACATTTATCAATAATATGTACACGCATTTCATATTAATATACAATTCACACATAAGCACATATAAGTGATTTTACACATCTAATTTGACTTACAGTACACTCTAGAAATATTATTACCTCGATGTTCTGATAATGTCTGGATGTTGATGATCACTTTGCGCGTCTATCGTCATGCAATACATACACACATAGTTCACAAATTACTAAGTTGTTTAATCATATAAATATACAATCATGCACATGTATATGTGTCATGTTTCAATGCATGCTCAATTGACTTTCCGGGTATGTATTCTTATACATAGATCTTGACTATTCAATTTGTGCTTATACACCCTATGACCATTCAAACATTACAGCTTGTATACTACCATTTTACAATTAGGTTTATACCTTTAAGTTAGCTTGATTTACTCCAAATTCATCAATCATACATTAAACTTATCCTTTTACATTTTTATGATAAAAATCCTCTTATAACACACACACACAATTATTACTTTAAATCTGGAATTTCAGCAAGCTAGATCTATACATTCACCAAACTTTTTCCAGCAATATATGTTCATACATATACCCAATTCTCATTCATAATTACCCCATGTTCTTGAATGCTTATTCATCCATACCTTATACACATAACTCATGTCCTTAAGATCATGTTTGCATTAAAAGAACACAATTATTCCTTTAACAAATCATAATTTCCAGCTTTGAATACAACCTCATCAAAACAATCCATTCTTTAGGTTATGATATCAATTAACTACATAAAATTATCAAGCTCTTAACCAATAATCAGGAAACAATGTACGCTCATTCCTAGACTTAATTGACTCTAAATATAGCAATTTAGAGTGAATTTTCTCAGCTGGTTCGACATGTACAAAAGGCTGAAATTAAAATTCTAGAATTTGTCATCAACATCACTAATGTGTGTAATTTTACTGCCTTCAATATTTCACGAATTTTACAAGCTTAGAGACATTACTAACACCTGAAAATTTTCCAGATTTCATGTCCTTCAAAGTTACTTCATTTGAAGTTAATAAAACTTCCATATTGGTTACACTAAGGCTTACAAAATTCTGCTCACTTATGCCATTAACAGTCACTTTTTACAAACACACCTACAACTCTAATTTTCCATATTCGAAAAAAACTTAATAGCTCCTATCTTTAGCATGAATTCCTCATTAATTATACTTCAAATAACATCTTAAATCATCTATACAACAGCCCATAAACTATTATTTTAGTACATGAAAAAACAACATAGAAAAGCCCCATTCATTCTTCATTTTCCAGCACATCTTTAACACCAACACCACATTCAATCCATCCCTAAGTAGCCATAATAAAATTCAGCTAACATATACCATAATAGTTCAATATTTCACTTACTTGATTAGCTTGAATGCAACCTCAAATGTCAAGCTTGCTTAGCCTTACATGCTGGAACAATTCAAGAACATTGAGGGACTATAATGGGTTCGGCCATGACTAGAAAATGAAGACAGATTTTTGAAAACAAGATATGTATCAACGTTCAGCCTCTCTATGTAACACCCCACTTTTATAGTGCATATCCCTGAATATACCGACGGTATTCGAGAATATACTCTATGAGGGTGGCATGCTAGAATAGTTAGTCAATCATAACCATTAAAAACTTTTCGCACATTACACATATATTTTGAAAAACCAATAATCAAAGTGGTCCCATTTTTTTTATAAACATAATAATCGTAATTATTATTACACTCATTGATCAATCTCATTTACAAACATTTCCAATTTGAAAAGTCATTACAAAACAAAATTATTCAGATACACGTGGTACAATAATTGCATAATACATTCTTTAATATAAAAAATTAATAGAAAATATATGTAGATGTGAACTGATCCCGACCTCTATCTCCTACTCAAATGCAGTGGCTAGACTACAATTTGTCTAACTGGAGATCTTCTCTAAGCCTGAAAAATGTTGCAAATCACTCAATCACATAACACATCAACTCATACAATCACATATTTCACATCATTTCATTTATCATCATGTAGCATCACAAAACTCTTTTGTTCACAATTTTCACATTAAGAGTTGTCAAGAAGTTCATTTTGATCATTTAAAACATACATATCAATTATATATGCAATGCATATGAGACTTACTTCCAATTGTTATTTTCATGACCGAGTGCCTTTTTACTGGCCCACATCCCTTGTGGATACCGGGCTTGTTTCAAATATTGTCCCATATCCCTTGTGGATACCGAGCACATTAACAAGTCACAAATACCTTTATGTTATCATGCTTTCATGTAATGAAATGCATCACATGTATTCAATCAATCAAGTATGCACAATGTTACGCATTCACATTTGTCATCGGACCTTGGTCTGTCATTCAACATATACGTTAGGAATCACTTATTTTATCAAATTCACATTCAATGAGCACTTCCAATATATATTTCATACATCAAATGCCTTGGACAGTCAATGTCTAGAATCAACACAATCACATTCATATAATAATTCAATATAGAATTTAAAACAAACAATTAATCAAGTGAGACCATCTAGGTTACTCACAGTATGGTCCAGTTTAACATTAGCTTCCATGATCTAGAAATGTCTAGATGTGGACGTTCTATCCTGTGTATCCACATCACGTAATACACACATTGCACACACATTACTAATTGCATAATCACATAAACATTCAATCATACACATATGTATATGTGTTATGTATTATGCATGCTCAATTTGACTATTCCGGGTATGTTTCCTTTATTCACATCTCATGATCATTCATACTTTAAAACTCATATATGTCTAATTTGAACTTAGGTTTACACCTCAATGAAACAAATTTATTATAAGTTCATCACTCAATCATATACTAAAGTCCATAGCTCAACACACTTGATAAACATTACTCATCTCCTTATAGTCATATTAGCATTTCTAAGAAAACTTTTATATCGATAACAACTCATAATTTCCAAATGGAGATACATTCATATATCATATCTTGCGAAACTTGATCTTCCTAAGTTCATCAATCAACCATTTACCAATCCTTTCCTGGTGAATTCAGATGATAATGAAATTTGGTAGAGAGTAAGGACAATGTGTGAGGAGCTTGTGGTTCAAATTTCAAGTCAATCGCAGGTCCGAAGAAGAAGTTATGGTTAAAAGGGTGAAGAGTGTCAAAAGCTATCAAACAGTAGTGTAACAACCCACACCACCCCCCACAGATATTGTCCGCTTTGGGTTGCCCATCGGACCAAGACCCTCACTCGGGAAAATGCATCTTTAGGGGGAGAGGTATCCATACCATTATAAGGCGTACTTCATTTCCCTCTCCAACTGATGTGGGATCTCACAATCCACCCCCTCTTAGGGCCCAGTGTCCTCATTGGCACAACGGGTAGGGAACTGGCTCGATACCATTCATAATAGCCTAGACCACCCGCCTATAGATATTGTCCACTTTGGGTTGCCCATCGGGCCAAGACCCTCATGGTTTTACTTTTCCCACACTCGAGAAAACACGTCTTTAGGAGAAGAGGTATCCATACCCTTATAAGGTGTACTTCGTTTCCCTCTCGAACCGATGTGGGATCTTACAAGTTGTGCACCTTCAATGTCACAATCATGCTTGTGCATGAACATGCACTACCAATTGATCCTCCTCTTGTTGATTTACGCCCTACAGCCAATCGCTTTGGCTGTAGTTTAGTGACAAATTATTTAAAGGCATTCATTATCTTGTACATGTTTAGATGTATATAATAAAGTCCATGGGAAAATTGTACATTGCAAATGAAATTATAATGAGATTATAATTATGAGATTCATATTGCATTTATGAAATATTCCTAAATGTTCCTAGTCATTTCTCTATTAAGATTGGACGTTAATAAAACATAAAAAGACTAGCACACGTTTTGTTTTTCCTTATGATGGAAGTAGTCGATCTCACAGGCTAAAGTATAGAGATACTTAAACAAACGTGTTGGTACTTTCTATAAAACAAGTTCACTGAATAGACCTGATATGAGAAATCCATTTGGAACATTACTTATATGTCTATGGAATCCTCATTGTGATGATTATATAAGTGATCCTTTGACTTGAGGTCATCAAAGTTATCTTGTTCGGGGGTTGCTTTGTTTTGATACTACTTATGATCTTTTTAATCATAGATTGTTTAATCGGTAGTTATTGGATGTAGCATAAACTATAAGGAGATAGTTGAGAGATCAAGATAGGATTCATCATCCTAAAGTAATTAGGGAGAATGTTTCGTTGTTCTCGACTAATATCAATTTAAGAAATACTTGGCCAAGGTGAAATGATGCATTGTAAATTGTTTACAAATGTCATTAATTGAATCTATAGCTAATGGCGGAGAGCTAATATGATTAGACTCAAAATAGAGTAGACATTAACTCCATGCTCTATGTCTAATCGAAACATTGTATGATAAAAGGATTGAATTATACGGAAAAATTATACACAGAAAGGATAGTCAAAACCACTTTGACATTCCTTATTATTTGGGTGGTCATGATGTATTGCTAGACGTCAATCTTGATCTATGATTATAAATTGTTTAATTGGAGAATTAAAATAAATTAAAATAAGTTTAAATTTATCTAATTTTAGTTTAATTAAAATTAGAATTTATAATCATTGCCAATATATTTGGGAACCTAATGGGCTTTACATATAGAATGGGTTGAAGAGAGCAAAGTTAATTTAATCAAGTTGGACTTGATTGTAAAGTTTGAGAAACTTTACAATCAAATATGAGATATTTAATAAATAAAGATTAATATGAGATACTGAATCCTATATGGGTATAATTGGTATTTAATTAGAATTATTTGTAATTCTAATTAAAATTTAATTGAAATTAGAATTAAAAGTCAATTAAATTACTAAAATGTCTAAAGCTTATTATAAATAGGCTTAAGCTCTATGGAGCTAGCACTTCATGCTTAACCCTCTCTGTAAGAGTTACAAAGTTCTCCCAACTCATTCTGTGGATACCGTTAGAGGCCAAACACTTGTGCGGCTATGATGGTTGAAATGGATTAGCTTCGGAAATGATTCGAGAGATACAACAAGACAAAGATCAAGCTTCGGAATAAGGTACGAATTAATTTTTTGCTTTATTATGACTCGTGTTAATCATTTTATAGAATTAAATAGATTTTGGTTTTCGGGAAAATAAAAGTCACAAAAAAATTTCGTGATTATTCTGCTACGGTCGGGATCGGATCTCAACCTAGTTCCCAACAGTGGTATTAGAGCGATTTTATTGTTGGAGTTATGAAAATATGGTGCCCTGGAAAGTAATTGTATTTACATGTAACTTAATTTTCTTCCAGTTATAGTTTTGTAATTAAAATATTTATTATTAATGAAACAAAAGAGTTTGGTTTTATCTGTGTGAGCATTATATATCTAGTCAAAAGGTACCAAGATTCTTTTGTAAGTAATATAAATATACATAGAGATGTATGGGAAACATGTATATTATTAGAATCTAAATTAATTGATTCACAGTTGAATAATCAAGTT
>JAOTBA010000002.1:28107457-28119349 GCA_025629845.1 Erythroxylum squamatum | reverse complement strand
TTAATCACGCACGCATTAAATTAATTTGCTGCCGACACTTGTCCTCTTCTTGTTGCATTTTTTTCTTGCTGTGTGAAAACAACCAAACATAAATCTTCAGAAAATGGTCTAAATGCAATGCTTCTGACTCACTTTAATTTATCTGCTTCCAAATTGTACCTAAAATAAAATATTAATTATAGTGAGTATCTGAAGCATTTTTATGTGAATAATCGCTAAGTGAAAATAATTAAAATATCAATAATTAAGCACATATCAGTCGTCTTTGGTCAAAAATGTGGCAAGATGACTGATGTTATTTACTACGCTTCCGAAACACTCAATCCAGCACAATACAACTATTCCACAACTGAAAAGGAGATTTTAGCTATTGTCTTTACTTTGGATAAATTTAGACATTACTTGCTTGATTCTAAAGTGATTATATATTCTGATCATGCAGCATTAAGGTACCTTTTATAGAAGAAAGAAGCGAAGCTGAGGCTTATTAGATAGATTCTTCTCCTTCAAGAGATTGATTTGGAGATCAAAGATAAGAAAGGTGTAGAGAATCCAATCGCGGATCACTTTAGTCAAGTTGTGAAGGAGGGGGATTCAGTACCATTGTAAGAATTGTTTTCGGATGAGTATTACTAACATTTCAAGGTAAGATTCCATGGCATACTTTATATTATGAACTATCTAGTGTACCATGAGATACTTAATGATTTGAGTAAGGATAAACGGAACAGGATAAAGAGTGGGTCAAAATATTATAATTGGGATGACTCTTAATTATGGAAGTGTTGTTTTGACCAAGTGATTAGGAGATGTATGCTAAATATGAATATGAATTAGTTTTGAAATTTTGCCATTCGTATGCTTGTGGTGGTCATTTTGGGCCTAATAGTACTGATAGGAAACTTCTGGTTTTTATTGGCCAAATATTTTTCGAGACTCCTATATGTTCTGTAAAGCATATGAACAATGCCAGAAATAGGGTAATTTCTCCCATTGAGATCTGCCTTTATCTCCAATACTTGCATGTGAAAATTTTGATATATAGGACATCGATTTTATAGGACCATTTCCTTCTTCTTTGGGTTTTTTTACATTTTGTTAGCTATGGATTATGTTTCTAAATGGGTGGAAGCTAAAGCCATCAAGACTGACAATTCTAAGGTTGTTGCAAAATTTGTCAAGTCTAACATTTTTGCTAGGTTTGGAACATCGCGAGCATTGATTAGTGACATAGGTACTCATTTTTGCAACCGATTGGTGAAAAATCTTTTAAAGTACCATATTACTCATAAGGTGTCTACGAGCTATCATCCACAGACGAACGAGCAAGCAAAGGTGTCAAATAGAGAAATCAAGTCAATCCTTGAGAAAATGGTGAGCCCAAATCATAAAGATTGGAATCAGCAACTTGATGACACTCTTTGGCCATGTAGGACCGTATATAAGACACTGATTGGCATATCTCTATACTGAATGATTTATAGAAATTCATGTCATCTTCTAGTAGAAATTAAGCACAAAGCCTTTAGGGCCATTAAGCAGTGCAATATGAAGATGGACGCAGTAGGTGAACAACGAAAACTGCAACTGTAAGAATTGGAAGAGCTTAGGCTTGAATCTTATGAGAATGCAGAAATTTACAAGGAAAAGATGAAACGGTTTCATGATAAAATGATTTTTAGGAAGAATTTTATGGTCGGACAAAAAGTTCTTCTTTACCATTCACAACTTAAGCTTTTTCCAGGTAAATTGCATTCCCGTTGGATTGGACCTTTTGTTGTTACTAATCTGTTTTCACATGGTGTAGTTGAAATTGAAAGCTTACAGGCAAATAAGAAATTCAAAGTCAATGGTCATCGATTAAAACCCTTCTATGAAGGATTCCAAGTGGAGGATGTGGAAGTGATAGGGTTAGAAAACCCTCATTATAAAGACTAAGCAAAGTGAAGTTGAGCCAATGACGGTAAACAAAGGCGCTGCTTGGGAGGTAACCCAAGGGAATTTGATTTCTGCCTCTTTACATTTTTGTAATTTTTCTCCTTAAATGCTCCATTTCTTACATTTGATGTTACATTGGGCACAATGTAAGTTTTAAGTGTGGAGGTGGGGATCTTAGTTTGTTATTAGCTTTTATGCATGTTTTAAGCTTAATTGTTACTTACGTGACTTCTTAGAAGGTTTTCAAAATCAAAAAACAAAATAAAAAAGTTTCTCATTTTCTATTGCTTTTAAGATTATTTAGTCATAATTAAAGTGTGAATTGACTAGAAAAATCCATGGCAACCTTAGTATGTACTTTTGCTCTTGTGATTGGTTAATGTGCATTATTCTTAGAAGAGCGGTGACTAGTAGTAGACGAAAACCAGTGAGGTTTTAAGCCATATTAAACTGACACATTCATATCAGTCTTATTGTCTTTTGTTATGTGTGACCTTCATGACATAAACATCCTTACTTTGCTTTGATTTTCTATTCGAGACCACATGTTGATCACATGCATTTTTATGAAAATGATTAGGCATTATTTGTTGATTACGAGCTACATTAGCTAAGTAACCTACCGAATTATATGAATTTTCCTTTGCTAACCCTTTTAAGCTTTATTAGGCTTTTCTTTTGTATAAACCACATTACATGCACCTAACCAAGCCTTAAAGCTGATGGAGCATTTGTAAGTTTTTTATGAATGTGATTGTACAAAAGCCTAAGTATGGGGGTATGCATACATATGGGTTGGTTATGTTTGTTAATATGCCATGTTATGAATCTCATGTTGATGTAGCTTCTATCACTATTATATTTGAAAAAAAGAAAAAAGAAAGAAAAAGAAAAATGCTTAAATAAGTATATCAAGGAGGAAGTGCATAAGTGGTTTGCACAGTTATTCATAATTAATGCATCCTCCTAAAGTTGTAATGAATTGGTTATTTAAGTATGTTGCATATGCAAAGTTATGGATTGTTGTGATTATGAATGGTGTTTAAGTGTACCCATGGAAATATCTTGTTTATACACCTTTTGTCCAAGTCTACCTCTAGATTACTCAGTTTCTAAGCTTTGAATGTTGAGTTATTGCTATAGGTTTTGAAAGTCATTCATCTTTACTTATAGTTATCTATTCTTAGGAAATATGGAAAATGAATAAAAATTTTGGTTAGTGATTTTTGATTTTGATTTTGATGATTTGCCTAAGAATGGTCAAAAGCTAAGTGTGGGGAATTTCATCATGTCTTTGGTACCAAGCTTCCTAACTACTACAAGCCACAAAACAAAAGAGTTGGATGGAATGAGAGAAGTATCCCATACTAGGTTGCTCCAATGGAAATGGTATAAGGCCATAAGAGGAGTTCTTTATATGAAGTACTTATGAACTTCATCTATTTATCAGGCAACCAAAGAATTATATCATGATTTGAGTAGTTAGGGGAATAATTAGGCATGTAACCCATAATCTTAGGGGATCCTTTAGTAGAGTGTGTAAGTCAACCATACATTGTCCTTTATAAGTGTTTGGAATTTTTTTACTTCAAGGATGATAGTTTTAAGACTATGAAATTCTCTAAGCTTGAAGTAGGACCTATGTCAAATCTATTATCATACCAAAAAAGTGTATCTCTCGATCCCTTATTTTATGGTTTATAGAAGATTGCGCCAACTCTCTTATGGGAAACACTTGCCTTAATGTCTAAGAAATGCTAGGTTAGCTTAAAAGGACCAAATGATATCCTCTTTTAAGAATTAAAGATGCATCCATTCACTCGTAGGGTTTCCTTGTCCATGCATAACTGCCACAACCTCTTCATAAATAGAACTTTGCTTATGAACTTGACAAATAAATTCCCAAGCCCCTTTATCTTTAGGTAAGCAGACATTCAATTATCTCACCTTAGGAATTTATATTATGTTGTTTCTTCCACTCCAAAAGAGGTCTACAAGTAATATGTCAATGGTTTCATAATTTCCTTTAAGAGCGCCAACATTTAAACACTAATAGGGTTGAAGATTGCTTAAAACTAGAATTATAAATTGCAATCTTCCACCATATGAAAGAACTTTATTACATTAATAGTTAAGTCTTTTGTGAATTGAATGCAGAAGAGGAGAACAGTGTAAGTAGGAGAGCTTCTTTATGAGCTGGGAAATCTAACATATTTAAATGGGAGGTACTGAAGTTTGATTCCTTTAGAAGTAGCTAGGAGAGTTGCATTAAGATTAACACCAGTAGATAGGAATAGGGAACTCTTGTTGCTTGATAGAGACATTAGTGGCACAAGAGAAAAAAGAAGCAACAAATTGTCTATAAAGAAGGGATTGAAGATGCCTAGCTTGCTGCATTTTTAATGGAACATCAACGTTGGTTCTTTAGCAATATACAACTTGGTTAATCTTGAGAAGACTTCTATACTTAAATGCAAATAAATAAGGCAATAAAGAGTCCTCTTATCTTAGTCCTTTATCAACATTGAATATTCTTATTGATTCACTATTGACCAAAATGAAAAATGACATTTGAAATGCACTTGATAATCTAATCAATGAGCTCAAGAGGAAAGCGAATAGTGTGTACGGAGCTGATAAAAAAATTACATTTCAACGAATCAAATGTTTTTGTTAAATCTATCTTAAGTGCACATCTATTGATTGTTTTCTCAATATGACGACTCTTTAAAAGCTCTTGTATAATTATGATATTGTCTCTAATATATCTCCCTTAAATGGATACACCTTGACATGAAGTAATATTCCCAGGCATCACTGTTTTTTAGTCTATTAGTCAAAATCTTTAAAATCAGCTTATATCTCGCATTATAACATACAATGGGTCTATATTCATGGAAAGAATAAGGTCGGTACCTCAAGAATGAGACAAATGTATCTTGTCACTACTACCCGCAAGTGCTGTGGTGGAGTGGTTGGGGCTCCTCCTCCCTTAACCAAGGTCTCGGTTTCGAGTCTTGGGAATGGAGCCGCACTTGTGAGGGAGAGCTTTGCCGCCTATATGGTCCAACCCGGCTCGAATTCGGATTAGTCGATTGCCCGTGTGGCGTCAGATACCGGATGATTTAACCAAAAAAAAAATATTATCACTACTAAATAATTTCTTGATTGGGTGGAGGACCATTTTCCCATTTAAATTTCAAGTTAACGAATGTCACATTGAAACTATCCAGATCAGAAGCTTTGTCAAGTGGCAATTTACTCTTTAATTTTTGTCATTAGAATTGGCAAGGAAAGGAATTTGTTTATAGTTCAACTTGTTTCCGAGGGATATAATCTATATTTGTCATTTGTTATCACCGTGCCTACGTGTACAATAGAAATCAAATGAAACGATTAGGGGTGACGTATGATTAGATTGAAAAGCAAAGACTAAACAAAAGCAAAGAAGTGACCCGTAATCCTGCAAAGGTGCAACTCTTGTCATACTCGTCCAAATTGTTACTCGCCTCGCCACAACAAAATGCCACAAACTTTAGCCCCAATTTTTGTAATCCGCACTCCGCCCTCTCCTCCTTGACCGAAGCCCTATTTTCTCAATTTCCAGTCTGCAATGACACCAAAGAGACGCACCCCCATGGAGGAGCCACAGTTTGCGTCATCCTCCTCCGAAGAGGAGATCGCGGCTAGTGGAGAAGATGATGAAGAAAAAAAAGATGAAGAAGAGGAAGACGAAGAAGAAGAGGAAGACCATTCTTCCGATCAAGAAGATGAAGCTCAGGGGATGCCCTCCAAACTCTCTTCTCCTCCATTCCATACTCAGACCTCCAAGAAGCCTGATTCCACCACCCAACAACCCGATTCTAATTCAGAATTCGAGACTGATTCGGAGTCGGAGTCTGAGTTACAAGTCAAAAACGCGATAACAAAGCCTGTCGCTTCCAAGCCAATGGAGGAGGCCCCGCCTCCCAAGGCCACCAAACCCAGATCTAAAACTTTGAAATCTGCAGTTGGGGAGAAGAGGGTTAGTGAAGATGATCGAACTCCGACGAAAGATTCGAAAAGGGCTAAGGTGAAGGATTCGGAAGCTGGTGGTAAGAAGTCCGAGGATGCGAAGAAGCAGCTATTTCAACGGCTGTGGAGTGAGGACGATGAAATTGCTGTGTTGAAAGGGATTATCGAGTTTAATGAGACGAAAGGGATCGATCCCGCTAAAGATATGAACTTGTTTTATGATTTTATTAAGAAGTCGTTACATTTTGATGTGACTTTGTCCCAGCTGAAGGATAAAATTTGGAGGTTGAAGAAGAAGTTTGGGCATCATGTGGTGAAAGGGAAGAAAGGTGAAGATAAGATCTTTGCGAAACCCCATGATCAGAAAGCATTTGAATTGTGGAAAAAGATTTGGGGTAGTGAGAAAAGTGGTGGGTTTGGAGTGGAGTCTAGTGCTGCTAAACCGAATGGAAAGGCGAAGCAGGGTGGAAAGATTTTAGCTGAATTGAAGGCGGAGTTGGGGTTAAATAGTGGAAAGGAGGGAGAGAAGACGGAGAAGGCAGAAGTTGATGTGGGAAGCAGTGCTTCAGAATTGAAATCTAACGGAATGTTCGTTAAAATTGTTGATTTTGGAGGAACGGCTGACTATGTGATGAAGAAGGGACTGGATTTGATAGATAAACCGAAGAAGGCAGAGATGGAAGAGAAGTGGAAAAAGTTGCATGTAGAAGAGTTTGAGCTGTTTCTCAAGAGGATTGAGTTGATGATAGAGCAGACGAAATTAATGTTGGAGGCTTATAAAGCTCAGGAGGATTGATATAATTGGGAAGGTATACATTTTGATTTTTTGCTTGAGTTCTATGCTGTTCAAGTTAGAAGGTGTAATAGTTTTTGGTTTTTAGGATTTTGGTAATTATGAATTGTGTAAGTTTGTGTTCCTGCCAGAACATTATGTTCCTATGGGAACATATTTTAATTGCAATGCTGACTTATCACCTTTGTCAATGGCGGATGTGACTGGCTAATGTGTTTTCCTCTATCTAGACGTACCTAAAAACAAAGGGATGTGATGTATATCTCTTTGTTTGGGAAATGGTTTTCTGTTACATGTGTTTGAATCCTTTATTATTTGACCTTTATTTGGTATGAGTAGTTAGTGTTAGTTGCTTGATGTGGAGTAGAAAGTGTTAGCAATTTGGTTAATTGCTTCATTTTGCATTCCATAGCACATTGCTTTTGTAACATTGCTTCAAAACTGCAAATTTTATTTATCATTCTACGATTACTTGTAGCTGGTATTCTGAGTTATTAACTTGTATATGTGAGCTTGGAATTTGTAAAACAATCTGCCTTCCAAAATAATAGCTTGTGGAGAAGTTATGCCTAATTGCTTCCGTGCACTATAGTTTTATACAACTGAGAAGGCGCCTTTATCTTTTATCCATCGTGAATGCATCATTAATTTATTGTGAAGGCAGTGCCAGTTGCAACTGTTTCCTGGACTGCAATGGTAGCTAAATTTGTAAATCACTTTCTCTTTCTTTATCAACAGTTATCTAGAACCAAGTTTATGTCTGATTTTAAGTTTGTGGATATTATAGTTCTTATCAAATTCCGCCATGCTCTTCCAATTTTTAGAAGTGTCTGGCTTTATTCTGTTGTGTTCTTTGTTTGCATCGAAGATAAGGTTGGAAGTACTTGCCATATGTAGGCTCTATATGGGATTTTTGCCATTTTGAGTATGTTGAAGTACTTTCTTTCTTCTCTTGAATGCTTCATTAGGTTCTTTGAAGGCCCTGTTGTTCAAAGATAATGGATCAATGGCTTCTCAAGCTTGTTCTTATCCTGCTCCTTATGTACAGTTTTGGAGTTGTGGGATAACCGTGTAAGTATTGTGGTTAGGCTAAGCAGTGACGCAGTGCACCTAGAAAAATCATTTGTTTCCCCTTCTGCATTGTACATCTATTTAATTTTACCCCAAGTGAATTTCTCTTTAATTTAGTAAAAGGATCTGAAAATGCTTAATTGGCAAGTTGGATGTAGATAAACATATTCTCTGAACATATATCATAATGCAAAACGGGAGTGTTTTGGGTTTCTTGCTACTACTAGATCATTCTGGCATAAGTGGTTGTAGCAACTTATGGTGGTCAGATTCCTGTGGGAAGAAGGTACTTGTTAGAGAATTGTTCTCTCTTCAGTGCACCACCTGACATCAGTCTTGGATGAAGTTTTGGCCATTATAATCGAGAAAGAGTGTGTATTGATATGTGACATCCTGGTAATTATTGTTTCTAAAAGATGTAAGAGGTTCGAGTGACTGTTACTTAGTTCTAGCCTATTAGGTAATTTACTTGCTAACGATGTTAAATTGTTCTCGTGTAAAGTTTTGTATTTTACGATAAAATTAGTGTACCACATTATAGTTGTCTTGAATAGGATGCTTGGTCTTTCCAACTGTTTCCTCAATTATTATTTGGTGTGTCGAAGCTGTTTTATCTTTATTATCTTTCATCTTTTTACATGTGTAAAGAAATCACGAGGAAGTAACTGAAAGTTCCTGCAAAGTTCCGTATGTGTTACTATTTGAAAGCAAAACTAACTGATGTTTATATATGATAAGCTAAAGCGAAGGTTGATAACAATTGTATTTTATTTCTATACTGGAAACTTGGGTCTTGAATCAGTAATTTATGTTGACTTCACGTTATTCAAAATAGATGTTCTCTGAAAGTGAGAGGACTGGTTTGTTATGCTTGCGTTCTCTTCCACTTCTGTTTGACCTGAGGCATCCCAGAGGTGCATTGCAAGTCGCAAAGCTCATAGTACATTGAACAATCTTTTATCTGTTTGTACCAGAATCTTGAAATGCACCAAATTTGAGGAATAAACAAATGGAAGTCCTTGTTCAGGCGACTTATATTTTAGGCAGGGAATGAAGGACCTTGTGCTCCTTTAGCAGCTGCGGACGGATACATAATAGGAGTCCGCATACAAAACATGAAATGCAGCGTGGTGTTCTATTCCACAAGATTTCCTTGATCCTGTTCATCATTGTTCCTATGATCAACGTGGAGAGTCCTCATGCCAGGAAGATCATGTTTTAATATAATGCGTCAAAAAAAAAGTTTGATCGGTGATAGTAATCAACTATTGCATGCAATATTTTGCTGTACTAGTCCACTTCTCTTTAGTTAACTTACAATATTTTGTTTAAAAACATTTATTTAAAAAAACGTGAAGTTTTGATGATTAGTAAAAGTTCGATCAGTCAAAAGTTAAATTCCCTTACAATTTATTTAAAGAAAAGCATTTTAAAACAATGATAAAGAAAGCTATTGCCCTGTCATTCTTAAATTTCTTTAAAACAAAAGCATTTTACAACAATGATAAAGAAAAGGAAAAAAGTTTAAATTAGTCCTCTGACTTAGATGCAAGGTGCACAAAAGTCTTGTAAATTTGTTTTTTGGTCAAAGTAACCTTAAAATTTTCAAAACTTTATCTTTTAAACCTGATTTTACTAAGAGATTTAGTTAGTACAACATGCTTTGTCCTTATGGTAATGTGTCAAGCTGTAGTCACGTGTTAATGTGTATTTACAATATTGTCCTACAATAACAAATGATAGGTATAGTTCATACTATGTTTTCCTAAGTATGTTAGTGTGTTTTTAGGTGTTTATTAGATGATAATTGTATATATGTTTAGAATTGTGCTAGTGTGAGTATTTGTTTATATTCTAAGTGTTTTTGTGGTTTAGAGCATGAATTCAATTTTAATTTTATGTTTCATATTGAAGAATAAGGAAGATAGAAGCTACATGAAGGGTGTCATATTCGCGCATGAGGAGCACAATCGTGATAGATGTGTATAGGGCCTTGAGGCACAATCGTGACAGAGAAGATAACACTAGGAGCACGATTGTGGCTCCTACTTCATATGATCGTGACAAAGAGTTTTCGGCAATGAATTTTTTCATCTGATTTCGAGTCTGGGGCTATTTTGGGAATCAAACAAAGTGAGAAAATCCTACAACCCCTGAATCCTAAAGCACTATATAAGGACGTGGAATACACTAAAAAACGCAACAGCCACAATTAAAAGTGAATCAAAGTGAAGAGATCAAGAACAAGCTCCAGGAATTCTAGCTTTCCAGATCAAGGCTTTAATAGAATTTTTCTTCTTTTCCTTTATTTCTATCATTATCTTTGATGTGTATCTGAATCCTAAAATGTTAAACATGTTTATGGAGTTTTAAATTTCATATTAGGATTTATTCTTAAATTATTTTGTGACTTTGATTATTGTTAATTTCAATACATAGTTAGATGTTTCTAATAATTGTTCATTCATAAACTTCACAACAAATTGAGAGATTGAATCAAAAGTAATCAGTGTTAGATTGTACAATAAGAGTTGGTAGTTTAATAGATCGATAATTATTAAATTAACAATCATTTGAAGAGAGTTCTTATTTGAGAAATTAATTATCTAATAGATAGCCTCAGATCTAATTGAATAATCTAGGGAATGTTTTGTAAATCAAAAGGTTGCAAATTTGGAAATTTCGAATTCAATTAGGATTAATTGATTAGATCTTTAGAAAGAGTATTCAATACCTTAGTAAATCTAGGATCAAACACATAATTGAATCAACAATAGTAAAGGAAACAAAATAAGGAAAGAATAAGTCCTAAATATTTAATCTTGATCAAACCCTAAATTAATTAACAACTCATTGTTGAATTGTTTCATTCATTATTCTGTTTTAATTTCTATTATTTACTTTTATTAAAATTGATTGCTTGTTACCTTAGACAAAATTAGGTTTGAATTATTAGTTGTTGCATACTCCTTGTGGGAACGGTAAAAGGCTGAATCCCGTGATCATATCTTCTTTAGGTGTCAATTTTCATCTAATTTATGGAATGAAATTTAGTCATTGCTAGATATAAGATGTTTGCGCTTCCATTGGAAGGATATCATAAGCTAGACAATTAAGATATCTTATAACTATCAAAGTGATTTCAACATCTTAAAATTTACCGCAACTACTCCTTCTTTTCAATCTGGAGGGAGAGGAAAAGAAGGATCTTTAAAGGGGAATCTATGGAATTGTTAAAGTATAGTAAAAAGGAATTTGCCAAGCTATATCTTCAAGACGAAATATCTCAACAAATTCTTAATCACACTGCTTTCCTTTCATTATTCTTTCTTCTATAGCGCCACTGAATTCTAGTAGTCCCCTGTATGAGTCTTCATTCATAGTTATTCTCTTCTTCACTTGTTAGTTCCCTCCTCCTACGTTCATATCGAGGATGTTTGTAGTGAGTGCTTAATGAACAGTAATGGGAATGAAACCAAAACCAGAGAAACAGTGTTGATTGATATTGATAGTCGGAAAAAATTACAGCGTATTTTGCTCAAATCAAAGAAGAAAACAAGGAGGATGAGAAAACATCAGAGAAAATGATGAGAGAGAGACTGCAAATTGCATAACAGAAATGTCATGACTAACTTCGGTACCACCTTCTTTCAAATAGCTGTCCTATTGTGTGCACACCGTTAAACATTCTCTGACCTGTCAGTAGCTGAAGTGGACGTCAGTATATAATCCTTCAACCTTCTGGAAATGGTCCTTGACCTTGAGCTTCTCCTTAAGGACTGTGATTCATCATTAGTGGTATGCGGCAACAAGGATTTATTCATAACAGTACCCTCCCCGTCAACAGCAACCTTGACATCAAGGTTTAAGTTGGGATATGATTGGAGCAGATGATCTTGGTCCTCCCAAGTTGTGTCATTCTCAGACAAGCCTTCCCAGTGAACTAGGTACTGCATGTAACATCCCACCCCTACTGAAAGGGTAAAATAGTAAATTTGACATAGGAGGAGATGGATTGGAATGACTTAGGACTGTTCATGCTAATAGGATTGATACGCAGTATCAATCGTGCACAA
>JAOTBA010000002.1:28081606-28093239 GCA_025629845.1 Erythroxylum squamatum | reverse complement strand
TGCTGCAATCTTGGAATTTAATTATTTTGACCGGTTTCCAAGGTCGATTTTCGGATCGAACGACAGAGCCGCGATCAGATAGCAACGAAAAACACCCAAAACATCCAGAGTTATGCCCGATCTGGTTAGTAATAAACCAAAAATTTTTGATGATTTTATAGGGGAAGGTTGTTACTGTTACTAACTAATCGTTATTGGCTCCTCTTTTTATCGAGAGATTGATTTCTTCTTCTATCTTAATTATAGTTTTATTTGTACTTTTTTTAATACTATACATCCTGGTTTAGAAGTCTTATCCCTACTAGAAGATGAGGAGAAAGAGCTCATGCTCTTAGAAGTAAATAATAGATAGAATCAATTGAAGGTAGAACTATATCTTATTGAAGAAGACCATAAATTTTAATGCTATGAATGATAGAATGGATAGTATTTGGAAATCGAAAAGGTATCACTATCAAAGAATTGGCCTTTTAATATTTCTTTTTTTAATTTTACCAACCTATAAAATTGCAAAGGTTCAAAGAAGGTGTTTCGTTGATGTTTAATGGCTTTCTTTTAATTTTTCATCATCACCCTTAGTGAGACACCATTGTTAGTGAAACTTTTCATATTAGCTTATAGATTCATATTCTTGACCTTTCATTTGTTTACGTGTCATAAAGCATTGGAAAGCAAATTGGGTACTTCATCTTCTTTTGAACTTAAGTTCAACCAATTCTATCAAATGGATATCTCTTGGATTAAATATACCTTATTGGAAAGGGCTTGGCTAATAAGGTAAGTCAAACAATAGCAAATAATTGAAGAATATAAGCCTTATGATCTAAAACTGATCTACGTATTTTTACTAGAAAATATATCATATTGATTATAGGCAAAGAGGATCTACTAAAAATGATTGTATATCACTTCACATGATCATGTTTCCGTTTAAACATATTCCTAAACACACTCGTGTCACATGAAAAACATAACCATGTCTCTCCCTAGTATGGTTGCGTCTAAGTTATGTTACAACTTAACTACTTTAATTTTTATATGATTTGTTATTATACTTGTCTTGTGAACTTTTAAGAGGTGTAAACACTTAGCTGTTGACTTTGGCTATAGCCTTATAAGCATCCTTTTTTTGGCTTCACTTTATTTAATTATTTTAATTTTAACTTTTAAAAAGGACTTCATTAGAGTGTTTGAAGATTATAATTGCAATAATTACCAGCATATTTAGCATAATTATATGAGAGTTTAAGTATTAGTAGATCTCTAAAAACCTCTGAAATGCACGAAGAAATTAAAAAATTAGGTTGAGGAAGGTGTATTATGTAATTCAAATATAAGAAGCTTCCCACCTTTTGTTTTATTTGTGAATTGCTTTATCATTCGGATACACTATAAATTGTTCTTTAAGGAAATTGATCAAATTTATTGTGAATAGGGACTTTGACTTTGTGTTTTGATTAAAATAGCTTATCAAAGTAGATAGAGGTAGGGAAGTAAAGGTTCCATCTCTCATCTTATTTTTTTTCTCTAATTTCTCTCTTACTGAAATCCCTTTTCTGCCCTGACTACTTTCCACTTTTGGAAACATCTCTTCCCACGGATAACAATTTCCTCCTCTGGTTTCTCGTCGAAAGAAGGGTTATTGGGGCTACTGCCTTAAAGGAAGGATTTTCTCAAGCTTTCACAGTGGTTATAGAACAAGGAGAATGATCTTTTTCAAATGATGATTTTCTAGCCCTCTCTAAAGAAGCTTTCGTTGCTAGCAATGGCAGCTCGACTGACGACAAATAGGTGAATGTTAGACCAAAACCCTAAGAATCTCTGTTTGTGGGAGCTTAGTGGAATAAGGTATAGATTCAATATAATAAAGGTATGCTTAAACACTATTAGAATGTGGTAAAGGATGGGGTTGTGTCCCCACCTCTCGAACTCTTGGAGGCGGGTGTTCAAGCTTGGTCCACGTCCTTGATTGGTTTTTTCTAGTCTAAAAGAACTGCTTTCCCTGTAGTAAAAGCATTGGCTAAGGCTAGATGGAGTAAAAAGGGGTTGGATAAGGTGATGCTGAGGGAAGATGGCTCCCTCTTGTTTAAATTTAGTGATGATACACATTTAGTTGAAATTTTCAAGCAAGGGCCTTGACATGTTGGGGATCAACCCCTGCTTGTTCAAAAGTGGAAACCTAGAATGGAGCTTGATCAGAGTAAGATAGAGGTGTTGCCATTGTAGGCCAATTTTCATAATCTTCCAATGGATCTTTGGACAATTGAGGGGCTGAGTTTCTTAGACAGCTCATTGGGGAAGCCAATTTGCATGGACACTTGACTTGCCACAATGTAGAGGATTTGTTATGCCACAATGTGCATAAAAATTTAGAAAAATGTTCCACTGCCAGAGAGCTTATATTTTCTAAGGCTTGGAGAGAGTTTGGAGAATTCAAAAGGCAGTGATACAAGTTACCTATCCATGGAGGCCTAACAATATTACAAAAAAAATAGATCCCTACTGGTAACTTATTCAAAATAGGTTGGCATAATGAATTAATAGAAGTTGAAATTGATGTTTAAACTTATAGAGTAAGATAAAACAGACAATGGTAGGGTTGAGCAAGTCGAGGATATGAAGCATGAAGTTCTGCCCAGCTTATCTAGGTTGTTGCAAAAGGAGAGGGTGATTCATCAATCTGTTGCAACCGCAGAGATTGGTATTGAAAATGACCTTATTTCTCAACCTAATGATACTACACAAGCAGGGAATAGTAGGCAGGAAGTAGCAACAATCAATCACAAAGTAAAGATGCAGGGTAACGAAGCTATCACCAGTGAATTAGATTGATCAATGAATATATATTGTTTAATTAGAGAATTAAAGATAAATTAAAGGATTTTAATTTATCTAATCCTAAATACAATTTAAGGTTATAATTTATATTCATTGCCAATTAAGAACTTAATCAGTACACACAAAGAATGGGTTAAAGAGAGAAAATATTTTAATCAAGTTGGACTTGATTGTAAAGTGTAAGAAACTTTGTAAGTAAATATGAAATATTTAATAAATAAGGATCAATATAATATATTAGATCTTATTTGGGCATACTTGATATTTAATTAGATTTATTTACAATTATAATTTAATTATAATTTAATTTAAATTAAATTACTAAAATGTTCAAAACCTATTATAAATAGGCCTAAGCTCTAACGAAGTTAACACTCCTTGCGTAACTTTTTTTGCAATAATTGTAGTGTTCTCCCAACTCGTTCTGTAAGTATCGTTAAAGGTCAAACACTTGTGTAGCTACGATTTTTTGCAACAGTTGTGGAGTTCTCTTAACTCATTTTGTAGATATAGTTACAGGCCAAATACTTGTGCAGCTATGATGTTTAAGATGAACTGATTTCAAAAATGATTCGATAGATACCACAAGAAAAGTATCAAGCTTCGGAGTAAGATACAAATTAAAATTTACGTTTTATTATGATTTACCTGTTAATCATTTTATAAAATTTTAGAGATCTTGGCTTTTGAAAATTTAATTACAAAAAAATTCTTAATTATTCTGTTGCACATGAAATCCGATTCGGCCTAATTTCTCAAATGTAGTATCAGAATAGACTTTAATTCTATAATCTGATTAAATTGTTTAATTGTTATTGATTTTGAAAATTGGAATAAGATTATAGTGACAAATCTAAGTTCTTAAGAAATCAAATTAGATTTAAATAATACTAAGAAATGAAGAAACTTTTTCTAATAAATGAAGAAATTAATCTCTAAATAAATAATATAAAGGAATTTCTTAATTAAATTAAAAGTGTTTTGTTTAATTTTTAAAGTAGTTTCCTTTTAATATTGGAAAATACTTTTCTAATTAAAGAAAAGTAATTTCCAATAAGACTAGAAATAATTTTCTAATTGGATTAGATTGTCTTGCTTGTTAAATTTTAAAAAGGTGTTTTTTCTAAAATTAAGATGTGTAATTTTTTGTAAATTTTTTCAATTAAATTTTATTAAAAGAGTCAAGATAATTGGAAATAGTTTCTAATTGAATTTGAAATTTTATTTTCAAATCAAATTAAATTTCTATTTAGAATAACAATTTATTTTATTTAGGAATAATTGAGTTTAATCTAACTTAATTTTTTTTAAGGAGTTGGAAATATTAATTTAGATTATAAAGATCAATAACTAGAATCAAACGAAGCTTGATGTCTTATGCATATAATTTGATTATATGTGTATAAGTTGCATACTTTATTTATAGATTTAATATATATATTGGATGTATGTTAAATTGCATATTTATGTATGTGATATTATTACATGTAATTTTTTATTTGATGAGATGAACAAAATAAAATCCCTAGTTAAAATATTAAATGTACGTTAAGAATGTGATTGCTGCCTTTCATTATTATAAGAATAAACCAGAGTTTTGTTTAGTATTAGGCATGTTGAGCAACCTCAAAGTTGTTTTTAACCTGAATATTTTTCTTCTCATAGCTGTAGGTCCTACTTAACTAAATTTGTATGATTTGGATGAACAAACTCATGATCACATAAATTCATAGGCAAAATTAGAAATAAAATATAAGATATGTTTTGGCAAGAGTTGTCACCTAACGAATCTAAAAGTCATATGAGATGCGATTGATAAAATTGTTGGCTACCTAATTTAAGTTTAATTGATTTGTTGAGTTAACTCAAGATCAACTAAATTTGAATGATATCTTAGCCTAATAGAAAGATTAGAGTACTTTTTTCGAATAGTAGTAAGGGCTATTATTTTGAATAAAATAGTAGGAGTAACTAAATACATGATTAAAATCCTGATCTTATTTAGTAGTTATAGAATATAACCAATACTTTTTTTTTGATACTAAGTTAATGAACTTAACTTCTTGTCTTGGACATAGATTAAGTTTGAGAATATTTCTCAAAGTTTGATAGAAAATTTGTTTGTCCATTATGCAATGTTTTTATTAATCCATGTTGAAGATTTTGTGTTAAAGTTTTAAAGATATATAAATATCATATGGATGAAAAAATGTGATAACATTTGAGTTGACTGAAGTTTGATAAACTTTCAAAGCATCATATAAGAAGTATATCAACACCATGACAGTAAGATGCAATAGGTTGCATAAAGTAGAGCTGAAAGGTATAGTACCTTGATGAAATTGTTTTACTCAATTTAGCCTACTAAAAGTATAAATATAGACATCAATTAAAGGCTTTACTACAAAATGATAATAGTTATCATTAGAAGAAATAATTGCATGAATTTTCTTGCGTATGCGAAATATGATAGAGATCATATATATTTCTTATTCATGTTTATGAGTATTTGATACTAAATTTAGATTTAACATTACGATAATGTTTAAGTCATGATAAAAATAGATTATTGAGTAAAAGTAGTTGATCCAAGTTTATGCAAATAGTTTGTATGTGTTAGATCAAATGAGACTTATGCTTAACATAAGTGGCAAGAATATAACATTAGATAATTAAGACCATCCTTTCATGTCATTTTAGTTAAATCAATATGATGAGAATTATAAAAATACATACAAGGATATATATATTCTTTGGATTATGAATCGTATAAAACTTTGTGAAATTTGTCAAGTTGAAGAATAACTAAATCAATCTTTGGTGAAAGAATGATGATGATATTGAATTGTTAAATTTATATCTGTGATTTATTGGATGGAATAACAATTCATAAAAAGATGATACTTATATTTCATTAGATTACTAATGACTTTATATGATATAGTCATTTGTTTTAAATGAAATATTGATTTAAAATTTTGAAAAGTTCAAATTATTTAAATCTAAGTAGAAATTAACAATTGAGAATGCTAAAGCACTTCGATGAGATCGATTTGGTGAGTTTTAAATTTGAGGTTATCTGCAGGGAATGAGATTCTCTGGTGAATACCTTCACAATAATATTCCATAACGGTATAAATTTATGTAAGGAGGAAAATACAATATGAGTTATTGTATGATGCAAAATTATTTCTTCTGTAGTTATGCCTAGCAAAATGACTTACCTTCAATAGTTTTAATTAAACCAATTAGTAAGATTTCATATTAGATATGGAATATTGAGACTTTGAAAGAGTCAAAGTTAATGATTAAGGAAGTGATAATTAGTTGAAGCATATATTATCCACCAAGTTTAGAACTAAACTGGACAATAAAAGGTTACTAGAAATCCAAAAGGTTAGATATAATCTCACAGACCTATTGAGCAATTTTTTTTTCCAATTTCTACTTATAAAGAATGGTTCTCAAGATAAGTCATGAGAGTAAGATGAAATTTGAAATGTTCAATCTCATGATACGTTCAATTAGAACTAGTGCCTTTGTTGTACATTTAATGTATGGTTGAAAGGATATGAAACAATGAAAAATTCACTTTTATGATGAATTCAAATAGTTTATTTTGGAGATGAATGTGAATTTATCATACTTATAAGAAGGTTAGTGGGAGTATAGTTGTCCTCTTCAGTGAGAGTATGTAGAGACATATATATATTGCTCATAGAGAACAAAAATTTTGATTTTCAATTGTTGAATATATAATTATCCAAGAACAACTTATATTGGATATGAAAAGGTAACAACTTAATTCTGGGAATTAGATCTATAGAGGTAGATTAGAAGTTGTTAACCTATTCTAAGTCCAAGTATATAGATAATGTACTAAATGTGTTTAGAATTTGAGATACCTGATACTTTTGAAGTATTAAAGATATACATTATTCTATGTATGAGTAAATATAGCTGATTTCAAGGTTATATGGATATTAACTTTAGAAGTAAATCTTGATTAAGGTCTATTTTAGAACAATATCATTTTAAGATTGGAAAGGTTCCAACATAGCAGTGGTTACTAATTAAGCCATAATACATTTTTCATACAGTTGAAATCAAAATTGGATCAATAAGTTCTTTAATAAACTCGATATAGTTCTTTTCATTGTTTAAAATGTTAATGTATTGTGGAACATCAGAGTCATTGGGCATATAAAAGAAGCTAAGGTTTCATCAAAGATCTAAGGATATATTTAGGTATTTTTCTTAATTATGGTGATAATTAAGATGAAAGTTGTAAGATTTAAGCAGTTGTTCACTATAAAAAATATTGTAGAAGTCTCTGAATGTCAATGTTCCAACAGTAGAATGATTGTCATATGGTGATAAGATATAAGATACTTAAACACTTAGTTTAGTACAAGTGGGGGATTATTGGTTTATGCCCTACAACTAATTGGATGATTGCAGTTTAGTAATAAAATAATCAAAAGCATTCTTTATCGTATATATGTTCAGATGTTTACGATAAAGTTCATAGGATAAATATACGTTATAAATAAAATTATGATGAAATTATATCCAAGTTTTAGTACGTAACTGGTATGTTTTTCAGATACAATTGATATGATTATTTTTGTAGATCCAATCCTATTGTAAGCTAATAGCCAAGCAATAAAAGGATTCTCAGTGTAATGTTGAACTAGCTTTTACTAGAGTTAATATAATTTCATTCATTTTTTAAAAAATATTATGCTGAGATTATAATTATGAAATTCATATTATAATTATGTATTATTTTTAATTGTTTCTATTCATTTTTCTATTAAGACTGGACATTAATAAAATATAAAAAGACTAATACATGTTATGCTTTTTCTTACGAAGAAAGTAGTCGATTTCATAAGCTAAAGTATAGAGATACTTAAAACAAATTTTTGGTTGTTTGTTAGAGAAAAATTTCAAGTCAAAAGATCACTTATACAATCATCAAAAAAAAAAGTTCAGTTAACTAAAGTATGAATATAAATAATTTACTTAGCTAATTAAAGATATAAATTATAACCTTAAATAATATTTAAAAATAGATAAATTAAAGGAGTTTAATTTATCTATTTTTAAATATTATTTAAGGTTTTAATTTATATCTATTGCCAATATATTTAGGAACTTAATGGATCATACACAAAGAACGAGTTCAAGAGAGAAAATACATTTTATTAAGTTGGACTTGAATGTAAAGCTTGAGAAACTTTTTAACTAAATTAAATGAAATTAATTAAATAATTATTAATAAAAATAATTAAATTTAAAATATCTTTAAAATTTATAAATTTCAAATAAAATTTAATTCAATAATTCAAATACATTTAAAATAAAATTTATTTTCAAATAAAATTTGATTAAATAATTCAAATATTATTTGTTAAAAAATTTTAGTTTTTAAATTATTTATTTTAATAATTTTTGATGATTTATTAATAAATATTATATATGTTATTAAAATAAATTTAATTAATTAAAAATAATTTATTTTTAAGTTTTATCTAATATGTAATTATCTTCAATAATAAAAATATAACAATATTAATATTAATAAGCAAACAAGTTTTTGTTTTTATTTAAAATTTGTTTGGTTACACCTCTGCTCTCTATTGTAGTTTTTAATTTTTATTTTTATTTTAGAAAATAAAAACTAAAAATAAAAAAACTAAAAATTACAATAAAAAATAAAAGTAAGTCCTAAAAGCGGCAAATATGTAACAAGCAATAGTGAGCTGGAGTGCAAAAGATAAGAGATATCGAGGAGCCAATTAAATAGTTGCGAATTGTTCGCCCCCATAATTTTATGGGACCAAGTAAGAACCTGACAAATTACTACAATTAGTTGAAGAACGCTCTTTAAAATTATTTAAACAAATGGTCATTTTACCATGGAAGGATCTAGGATGTAGCATTGAAAAAGTGAGAGTTGTTCATCTTGCAAAAGCTAGTGATTAACCTATGGTTAGTTTACTACTAAAAAAAACTAATGCTTGTTCGTCTGGGGAGCCATCATGTAAAAAAACTAATGCTTGTTCTTCTGGAGCCATCATCAAGACGTTAAATTGTGTATTTAATGCCTTGACGATATTAAAATGCCTTGAGCTGATCAGCCTTCCTGGAAGCCTCAAGAGCGAGTTCTTTGACCTTTTTAGTAGTCTGGGCAACAAGATCGGCGACGGCGATGTTGTTGGAGGAGGTTAGAGATTGGGTTAGACGTCTGCTGCCGGAGTAGCGTCATGGGACGGCGTGAATGGAGAAAACGCAAAGGTTAGGTGCTTAAAAAACGTTGTGTTTTGTTGGAGAAGCTCTCGACAACGGCGACAAACAGAGGTAGTCTGGGTTTGAACAGTAGACAACGCAGATAGGATGTGAAACGTGGGGAGCAAATTAGGAGGAGACATGAATAGTGGTGTTGAACCACTATTCTTAAAATTATCCCATCATGAACAGGATTAGGAATAAGAAACTTGCAAAGAGAGGTAGACAGAGGGAAAAGTTGTTTTTTCTAATTTTTTAAAAAATATTTTCAAAGGGATTAGTTTTATTAAGAATGTTTTGAAATTTAATTTATTTTTTAAAGGGTTAGATTATTAAATTGAATTGATTTATTCATTTAATTCTAAAATTAAGATAATTATTTTTCTTAATTTGATTAAGATTAATAATTATATTAATTCTTAATTAATTTTAAAAAAATAGTTTCTAAAATTAGAATTAATTAGTTTCAATTAGATTGAAATTAATTAATTAGAAAAGTTGTTTCTAAAATTAGAATTAATTATTTTCAATTAGATTGAAATTAATTAATTAGACTTCTTGAAATTAAGAAAAATGTTTTCTTAAATAATTAAGAAAGATGTTTCTTAATTAAATATATTTATTTCAATTTGATTGAGATAAATTAAATTCTTGATTTTATTTGTTTAGAGAATTGTTATTTTATTTATTTAGAAATTGTTTTCTTTATTTATTAATAATAAGTTTCTTGATTTATTAGAAAGGATATTATCTTAATTAAAATTTGAAAAGTGTTTTCATTTATTTATCAAGAAAAGGAGTTTTCTTTAATTTTTTGAAAAATAGTTTTCTAATCTATTAAAGAAAGATTTTCTAATTTATTAAGAAATCAATCTCTAACATTGAAAATTGTGTTTCAATTGAAGAATGCAAGATAACGGGTCTAAAATCGCATGACTGTCATGTTTTAATACAATAATTGTTACTAGTAGCGTTCCTATTATGTGCATTTTTTAATAAATTATGCCAACGAGTTTTTGATAGGGAGGTAGTGGTTGCCCTTAAAGATGAGGTTGTCGAACTAAGAAGAAGAAGAAGAATAATATTTGTGTGTTTTAAAAAAAGAGTTGTGGCAGAAAAAGAATATTAAAAGAGAAGTAGTATTTTAATAAAAGAGGTGTTTAAGAGTGGGTAGAAAAAGAAAGGTTAAATTAGACAGTTTAATTTTTAGATTAGGGGGTGTTGGTATTTAGGATACTGGAAAAGTGCTATTATTTTTCCTAAATTAAGAAAGTTTTTACTTTTCTAACTACTCAGAAAAACGAATCAAACTCAATAATTTTAAATTTTAGGAAAAAGATTACTTTCTCAGTCAACAATCCATGCCAACAAAACGGGGCCTTAATGATAAGATTATTTTAAGATTGGAATAGGATATTCTGACTTAGAAAAAGAATGGTTTGATAAAATAGAGTATTCTAAGACATATTACCAAATCAAAATTTTAGATTTGTCTTAAAATCAATTTTTAAATCCAAAATTGAAGTAATTATTTTTCTTAATATGATTAAGATTAATAATTTATTGATTCCCATTTTAATTTTCAGAAAAGTTGTTCTAAAATGAATATTAATTAGATTCAATTAGATTGAATTTATTTAAGTAGACTCTTTAATATTAAGAAAACTATTTTCTTAAGTAATTAGGAAAAATGTTAATTAAATTTATTTGTTTCAATTTGATTAAGATAAATTAAATTTATGATTTTATTTGTTTAGAGAATCATTATTCTATTTATTTAGAAATTGTTTCTTTATTTATGAATAATAAATTTCTTGATTTCTTAGAAAAGATATCTCTCTTGATTAAATTTTAAAATTTTTTCATTTATTAATTAAGAAAAATGAGCTTTCTTAATTTTTGAAATATTTTTCTAATTTATAAAAAATTAATTAATTAAGAAATTAATCTCTAAATAAATCAATAAATAACTTTCTTAATTAAATTAAAAGATGTTTTACTTAATTTTGAAAGTAGTTTCCTTTTAGTATTAGAAAATAATTTTCTAATTAGGGAAAAATAATTTCTAGTTAGATTAGAAATAGTGCTCTAGTTGGATTAGAATGTGTTATATGATTTTGAAAAAAGAGTTTTTCTAAATTATAATGAATAATAAGCATAATTTATTAAAAAATGTTTTCAATTAAATTTTGTTAAGGAGTCAAGATATTTAGAAATAGTTTTCAATTAAATTTTGTTAAGGAGTCACAACAAGTAAAATATTGTGTGACGATAAACCGTTTCGTCACAATAAGAAAAAATATTAGTGACCAAACTATGTTTTGTTACAACAAATAAAAAAATTAGTTACCAACATATGTTTTGTCACAATTACAATTAATTCCCGTCAAAATTATTTTGGCTCCAAATTTCATAGGTTTTTACTGACAAAACTTAGTGATAAAATAAAATTTAACACTATTAATATATTAATAGTGACAATTTAACTGTGAAAGATACTA
>JAOTBA010000002.1:28064672-28075027 GCA_025629845.1 Erythroxylum squamatum | reverse complement strand
GTTTCCATATCCTCAGCCAATGTTTACTGGGGTTAGGGGGATATGGCAAACGAGTAATAAACTCAAATCCAGATTTCTACATGGACTAAGTTAAAGCAAGTCCAAGTTTCATATAAAAATGTTGAGAATGTGGCATATACAATAGAAGGATTAGCCCATGCTAAGATGTTACTTAGCAACTCCAATTAAGAGCACAACCGGTCCTTTTCGACCACTTCAAATTTGGTTTGGCATTGTCAGGTGGATGTCTATTTTATAGCAAATCGATTGATCATAAATTTTATCATATAATTAACTAATTTTTTATTTTATGTATATTTATTTGATTAATTAATATACAAAGTAAAGTTTATTAAGTAAATATATTTTACAAATAAAATTATGATATTTATATTATATTTACATATTATCTCTAAATTATTTATAATCATTTCTCTATTAAGATTAGACATTAATAGAACAAAAAGATTAGCACACATTGTGCTTCTTCTTTATGAAAGAAGTAGTTAACTGTATAATTGAAAATACAAATATACTTAAATAAATATGTAGTTGCTTAGTATATAATAAGTTCATTGAATTGGCCCAGTATAAGGATCCCAAATAGAATATTACTTATATATCTTTAAGTTTCCTCCATATGATAATTGTATAGATGATCATTAGAATTAAGATTATCCAGGTATCTAATATATAAATTTCTATGTTTTGATCTTACTTATTATTTATTATATTTAAAGTAACTTAGTCTATAGTACTTGGGCATAATATAAACTATATAGACAAAGTTAAGTCAATAAATGATTCTTTAACTTAAAATAATTAAGGAGAATATTTCACTATTCTTTATTAGAAGTTATTAAAGGAAATCTTTGGTGAAATTTTAATAAGTTTTCAAATATCAATTATAAATAGATTACTAATTAGTAAAAATGAACATGATTAAATTTATATAGAATAGACACTAAATTCTATATTTTGTGTTCAGTTAGAATATTGAATGACAAAAGTATTCAATTATACATTATAATAATGCATGTATAGCTTAAGTCAAATAAATTTGACATTCATAATACTAACACTCTTTTCTCTTTCTCTCAGGTTGTTTGAATTCCTTTTTTTACTATATGGATCCTTAAAGGCTGGATATATGAATAACTTCTGGTTGATAGTTTGACAAGAAAAAATTTCCAGGAATATAAATCGTGAACATTTAAACTCTTTTATTTTTTATTTATGTTTATAAAATTATTCAATCAAAGAGATATGAACGAAAAATTGCAAATATTTTTCTTTTTTTGTTGAGCCCATAATTTGGAAAATAAAGAATTTCCTAATAGTGGTATTAGAGTCTCCTTTGTTAATTTGACAAGTATAAGGCTTAAAAAACTTAATTAATTGTTGGATATGCCTAATAATAGTTAGAGTTTTATTTTTGTTTATTGAAACATGATGCATGCATCCATAATTTTAGATTTTGTAAAAACTCGAGTTTTATTTTCTATCTATGAAAACTCAATGTAGGCAACAATCTTGCTTTGTAGTTTTTGGAAGTACTAGATTTAAAAAGAAAAAGGGTTTAGAACAAGGCCTCATGGTGATGGAGGCGGGGATAGTGTTGGAGGTGGCAGTTGGATGCCTTGAACTTCAAAGTAACGATTGATATGACGTATATCCCGGCTGTGACGTCGTTGAGTTCAGGCTGTCTCCTTCATTCTTCTAGAGTTCTCTGCAAGTGTATCTATAATTACCCTGGTGTTCGCGGAGATTGTATCAAGCACTTTCTTCCAGCCAGGTTCTTTTGTTTCTTCTTCCTCCTCGGACTCCTCGCTGGTTGAATTTTCTTCTTGTTGTTGTTGAGCCTTTGAACTCTTTTGACTAGTCTTGAACTTGACGTATGTCTTGGCACTAATATCCTAAAATTCTATATTATAGGACTTCAGGATTTCAGGACGGTAGACCGTGAGTCTGTTGCACTCAACTCTATAGTAATCAGCTATGGTTGAACCCAAGTAACCCATTCCTAAGTTATTGCTTTTCTTATGTCGAGTAGAAATAATTGCGTTAAAGATGTGGGTGGTTGTGCAAACTGGGATGTTGTGGTCCATGCATCACAACATGAAAAGTTCCTTTGTCAAATACTTGTTGGTTTCCATTTTGTCAAAAATAGTTTGACACATGAATTTGTACAGCAACAAGTGTTCGTGGCTCCTGATGTTGTTGTTGTGTGCATTCTTAGCGTCAAAATGCGCTAACCCAGTTAGTTCAGTCTAGTAGGGGATGACACAGAAATCATCGTGCTAATCCACTACAGACGACTCAGGGAAACCACAAATTTCATACAAAGTCTCATAATTAAGCTCATAAGGCTATCCCTGCAACCTAACCCATAATTCCCTAGGTTTATGGGATTCAAACTGAAGGGATGTAAAGAATTCTAAGGTAAGTTATTCGTAAACTGGGTATTGAAATTGAATAAACTGTCCCCATTGAATTCTCTCTGCTAAATTTTTGGCCTTATATCTCAATTCTAGTCTGTCTAAAGTCTCAAAATGAAAATGCTTTGGAACTATAATTTGTTTATTGTGAAGAGAATGAAAGCGGGTACCTTCCTCATCTGAGAATATCGGGAAAGGTGCTCCATAGTTAGTTGCCTTGTTCCTTTTCCCTCGTCCCAAGACTTGGTTTCTTCCTGATGATTAATGTTGCTTTGTTGACTGCTTAATGTGCGGCATACTGACTTTTAAGTAGGTAAAATTCGGAAGAGACTGGGGGTTTGAAATTTGGTTAGAGAGAAGTGAGAGTGTTTGGAGGTTCTAAACTTAAAGGGATAAAGTTAAAATAAAAGTGAGTAAAAAAGTGAAGTAAGAAATGAATATATAGGTGAATGGAGGGTAATATGGTAAAAATGAAACTAAAATTTGTGTGTCTCCTTTTTACCCTGCCGCAGGCCACAATTGTGACTTGCTAGGCTACGATCGTGGCCTGAAATTTTTCCACCAAATTTTGATTTTTTTTCTTCTTTTATTCTTTCACACTTTTCCGAAATCACTTCATAACTCTTTATGGCTCTTTCATCTCTCTTTTTCTTACTTCCTTGATCATCAATTTCATGTCGAAGTCCTATGCCATCCAGATTTTATTTGGAAACAAAAATAACCTAACTAAAAAATTCAAACTATCTAAAAAAATCAACAAAAATAACATTAAATTAATAATACATAGGTTGCCTCCCATGCAACGCTTCTTTTAACGTCAGTAGCTCGACGATCTTCTTGTGCTCAAGGTGGTTGAAATGAATAGTCTAATGGTAGCGCAGTCATCGATCTTACCATTTACAAATGAGCTATCATGTCTTAGTTTCCACCTTCCTTCTGCTTCACCTTCCTTCGCCTTTTCCTCCACGATCGTTTCTTTCTAAAAGCATTCCCAGGGTTCAATATCTTCCCATTGTTTTCGAAGTTCTGTTTTGTTGATGTTAACTGGAGGTAAAGGACAACTATTATCTTTCTTCGATAAAGTAAAGGTTAATTGGTTCTCTCTGACCCTTAAAGTTAGTTCACCCTCATCAACATCAATTATGGAGCGAGTAGTAGCCAAAAATGATCATCTAAGGACTATAAGGGTTTCCACATCTTTTCTGATATCCAATATAAAGAAGTCCGTGGGGAGGGTAAAAGTATCAATCTGCACTGGGACATCCTTAATAATCTCCTTCGGCTAATGAACTGTTATGTCTGCCATCTTTACTAGCATTTTTTGTGGGTTCTAACTCTCCTAACCCCAAATTTTGACTAAAGGTATGGGGCATCATATTGATACTCACTCCCAAATCTGCGAATGCCCTGTCTATGTTGACTCCATTGATATTGCAGGGAATGTAAAAATCCCCTGGGTCTTTTTTCTTCTGTGCTATGTTAGGGTTTTTTTTCTGCTATGCACTCCTTAACCTTCTTTTTAACTAATTCCTTTAGCGTGAGCTTCATTTGTAGTGTTCCGTTATGTCCTCAACCTTGTTTAATTCAGCCTTCTTAGAATTCCTCGTCGCCTTACTTGAAATTGACTTCCGCTGAGCTAGAATAGGGTGCAAAAATTCAAGTCAAGGTTCCTCGATTGGCTCGATTATGAGCTCACTTAGAAGGAATTCTATAATTTTTGGTCCCTCTCCCTTATCTCCATCTTCTTTCGTATGTTCGAGTTTCTTTTCTTGGGTCTGACTAATGGCCATGATCTGTTCCTTTAGGTTAGACTCGGTATTGCTTGGAAGGGTTCCTGCATTCCAAGTAGAAATTGCTATGTTAGTTGATCTACTTGGACCTCCAGATTGTGTATTGAAGAGGCATGGTTCTTAGTAACTTGCTCGAATTTGCTTTCAAGCCTTTTACGTGCATCCTTCATGCCTCAAATTTTATCTAAAATCCTATCCAACTTGGATTCCATTAAGCTCGGTTATCTTATTGGAAGCCTGGTTGTCCTTGAGGTCTGAACTATCCCCCAACATTGTTCGTCCATGAGAAGTTATGGTGATTCTTCCACTCGAGGTTGTATATGTTAGAGTAGGGATTATTTCTCCCTCCTCATCCATATTGAGCTCCCACATAATTCACTTGCTCTGGATCACTTTCCTTCATCAAGAAATAGTCCACCTTATCATTGTCCAGCTGTCCATAGGGTTCACACTTAAGTTGCACGACTTTTACCGAAGTTGAGGACGAAGCCGTCACATTGTTGAGCTGTCGAGTTGGGTTGTCAATTTTAGCTTGCATCTTCGTCATTTGATCAATAGCCACAATGCCTTTTTGTTCTCAAAAGGTAGTGGCTTGTCTACTTCGCTTGTTCATCCATAGGCAGCTATTACTTGCCATCTCCTTTATCAACTTTTCAGCTTCAGCTATTGTCTTTCTCATTAGTGATCGTCCTGAAACATGATGCATGCATCCATAATTTTAGATTTTGTAAAAACTTGATTTTTATTTTCTATTTATGAAAACTTAATCGTATGCCACAATCTTGCTTTGTAGTTTTTGGAAAATTGGATTGATTTTTCCTTTTATAGTTATTATTCCCACAGCTTAGATTATCATATTATAATAGATTTAGTTTTTGTAAAACTTGAGGTTTAAAGAATTACATTCTTATTTCCCTGACTTTTAGTTTCTGAAAAAAGCCCTTGATATACCTAGATTAATTTTTCTTGGTTGATTGGAATGAATGTGTTCTAGGTTTGAGATTTTGTTTTTGAGAGTTGTTGAATGAGGCTTAGAAGCTTCATCTCACTATTACATGAAAGTTATCCTTCCACCTGTGATGGTTATTGTCATTAATGAGATCCTTGCAAGCGATGGTTATTGTCGCTAATGAGATCCTTGCAAGCCAACACTAACAAGGAGAAAAGAAAGTAGTGGGTGCAATGAAGAAGATGCCAAATGGTAAAGCATAGGCAACATCTTAAAATATTGAGAAGCATTAACGATAGGAGAAGAAACTAGGTAGAGGTCGCAACATAAGGTAGAAAACGTAGTCTAGAGAAGACAATGCACACTCTGCATAAACACTTTGACGAGATCATTCTGATGAGAATTAACTTTTCTTTGTTATCTATAGAGAATGAGATTCCCTAGTAAATATCTCAAAAACTAATTCCATATTAGTATGCTTTCTATAAAGAGGACTGCACAATATAAGATATTGTATGACAATACTTATTTTTCATATAGTTATGCCTAATATAACAACTTGCTTTTGTTGGATCCATTCAAATCAATTAGCAAGATTCTATATTACATACGGAATATTAGGACTCTATAAAAGTCAAAGTTAATGATTTTATGATATGTGCTTAGTTAAAGCATATATTATCCAATAAGTTTAGAACTAAATTAGATAATAGAAAGTTAGAAGTTATCAAATGGTTAGATATAATCTTACATATTTATAAGAGAATGGTTCTCAAGATAGATTTTATAAGATGAAGCTTGGAGATGTTTAAATCTAGTGATAATACGTATAAATAAAACTAGTGCCCTTATTAATATATTTAATGTACAGTCAAAAGGTTACGAGATATTGAAAGATTCACTTTTATGATAAATTAAAAGAGTTTATTTTAGAGATGATTATGCATTTATTATGTCTATATAATGGTTAATAAGAGTGTACAGACAAGCTATTAGTAATGAACAAAAATTCATAATTTTAATTGTTCAACATATGATAATCTAAGAACAACTCTCATTGTATATAAAAACATAATAACTTAATTTTAAGAATTAGATTTATAGAGATAGATAAAAAAGTTGTTTACCTATTTTAGTCCAAGTAAATAAATAATGTATTAAAGGTATTTAGCACTTGAGATATTTGATACTAATGAAGTATTAATGATGTCAAATATTCTACATATGAGTTGATGTTTGAGTTTAAGGTTATATGGATATTAAAATTGGTTCGATAGAAATAAGTCCTAATTAAGGTATGTTTTAGTTAAAACAATATTATTTTGAGTTAGAAAATTTTCAACGTAATAACAATTGCTAATGAAGTTATAATACAGTTTCCATTTAATGAAAAGGATTATTTGGATCAAGAAGTTCCTTAATGAACTTGGCAATAGTTCTTTACATTGTTAAAATAGTAAGGCATTATGAAACATTAGAGTTATTAGGTATGCGAAAGGAGCTAAGGTCTCATCAAATATCCAAGTTTATATTTTGACATTTTCTCTTAATAATAATAATAATAAGTATGAAAGTTGTAATATTTAATCAAGTACTCGCTAAAGAGAATCTTGTAGAGTTCTCTCACTAAATCATTGTTCCAAATGTAACATGATCACCATATGAGTAGGGATGGCAATGGCCTGACCCATAGGCTAGCTCCGCCAATATTTTGAAAATATTTTTGAAAATTAAAAATGTAAAACAATGTTTTTTTAATTGGGTCAACCCTTTTAAGGAAAACGAGTTTTGCTTATAAGAGTTGAGTCTGGAGTCGGCCTGGGTCTGGGCTTGGGCCATTAAAACATTTGAATCTAGGCTTATGAGTCTCCCGTTGCCATCCCTACATATGTAGATATGGTATAAGATACTTAAGCAATTGGTTTAATGAAACTAGGAGATTATTGGTGTATGTCTTCTAGCCAATTAGTTGATTGTAGATTTTATTATATAATTAATTAAAGATTTTTAATTTTATGTATATTTGTTTGTTAAACAATATATAATATAAAGTCCACGGGAATATTATATTTTTGTAAATAAAATTATAATGAGACCATAATTATGAGATTTATATTATATTTACATATTACTACTAAATTGTTCCTATTCATTTCTCTATTAATACTGGACAATAATAAAGTAGATAGACTAACATGCTTTATGTTTCTTTCTTATAAAGGAAGTAGTCAATCTCATAGACTAAAGTATAGAGATGCTTAATCAAATGTGTGGATACTTATTAAAGAATAAGTTCATCAAATTAATCCGATTATGAGGATCTCAAATAGAATATTACTTATATGTCTGTGATTTTCCTCATTATGATGGTTATGTGATTGGTCTTGAGACTTGAGATTACTAAGGTATGTCATTTTGGAATTTCTATCTTTTGTGCTACTTATGACATATTCTTTTTGGAGTAGCTCAGTCAGTAGTTCTTAGATATAGTATGAACTATGTGGAGATAGTTAGGTAAGTCAATAAAGGATTTGTCTTCCTAAATTAACTAGGAAAAATGTTCTACTAACTCAAATTAATAGTTATTTAAGAAAATATCTGTCCAAAATGAATTGACATTTGAAAAATATTGTTTTTAAATATCAATTATGAATCATTTACTAATTAGAAAGAATGAACAATTTTATATTTAAATAGAGTAGACAAGAAATTCTATACTTTATATCCAATTAGAACATTAGATAGTGAAATGATTAAATTATACAATATAATTATACACGGATAAGTTAAGTCAAACTAATTTGACATTCCTAATATTTGGGTTGTTATATTTTTTAGACATCAATCTTGACTTATAATTATGAATTGTTTAATTAGAAAATGAAAGGTAAACTAAAAAGATTTGTCTAATTCTAATTATAAATTATAATTTTAATTTAAAATTATAGCAAACATATTATAAATATAGTAAATCACATATAAAGAGCATTTTAAAAGAGAAAAAATTAATTTAAATTAAGTTGAACTTAATTGTGATGTTTAAGAAACTTTAAGAACCAAATGAGAGACAATTGATTTTATTAAAATTAAAATGAAATTATAATTAGAGTTATATCTTAATTATAATTAAAAGTTTAAATATAATTGGAAAGAAACCTTAGAGTATTTTTCTATGAATTAAAGAATGAAGTGATGCATTGGATGCACTTCACTTCTTTCTTTGATCTATAACTGAAATTGAGAGAGTGTGAAGAAGTGTTGTTCCATTTTTGACCCACTCTCTCCTCCGTTGCATGTGCTAGCCGAAACTTGAATGAGAAGAGTCTCATTTTTGGCTTCTTTCATCTAAGGAAAATCTCCTCACATATTTCTTCTCCTTTCCCACTAAAAAATCTTGCTAACCAAGTTGTCCAAGAAGAACAAGTGGTAGATCGGATTGGTCAAGGATACAATCATGAGGAGAGGATACATTGACAAGGACAGGATACAAAAGCGAGGAGTCGAAGCTATAGCAAGGAGTCGGTATAATTTCCATCTTGTTCTTATGTTAATTATTTTCCTTATACCGTATCATGTATGGCTGAAAAATGTTGATTCGGTTATTTTGTTTCTACTGCATTTTGATTTCAGAAAAAGTTTTGAAATCTACCGTTTTAGCCAAATCTTGCATGTTTTTGTTTTCGATCCAACAATTGGTGTTAGAGCCATTTTGTTACGCATGATTTCGGTTCCCATATGTGATGCATGGTTGGCAATTAAATTTTGTATGCTGCATATTTTTATGTGATAGAAAATATATGGTGTATGTTTTGCTCTTTTGGTTGTCCATAGAATATAGTTTTACCTTGTAAGTTTTCTTCGTTTGGTTTGTAACAAGAAGGGTGGCCTATCATCGTCATGTTTCCTCCTTGGCTTCATTTTTCTGTTTTCTGTGATTTTTTAATGTACAAATTGCTGTAATATTGAAGATGGAGCAACCATGGATCAAAGAAAAGACTAGTTAATGGTTTCGATGTATCCTTTAGTGTATTGGCAAAGTTTCGGTTTTATGAAAACCAAAATGTTGGAATGTTGTTTTAACAAAGTTTTGGTTTTATGAAAACCAAAGTGCTTGAATTTTTGTTTTAGCAAAGTTTCAGTTTTATGAAACACAAGTGCTGGAATTTTTGAGTTTCGGATTTACCAAAAATCAATGCTGAAATTTTTGTTTTCAAAGTGACAAAATTCGGTTTTATGAAAATGCCATTACACACTTTTTACTGAATGGGCCGGGTCATGTGAGTGAAGAGTTTGAAGCGAAAGATCCAAGTCCAAGAAGAAATTTTTAGGCCTAAAAGCCTTGTAATTTTATTTATGTTTTAGGATGGAAAATCAAAAGTGGCCTATTAGTTTATGAGATGAATGAAAAAATGGATGCAAATAATATGGGATGTTATGTGATTGTATGCCATTTAGAAAATTCCCAACCCTAGGTTTTTCCATTTATTCATTATGTATGAGATGTATAATGAAACAATATAGGATAGATAATAAATTGCATTTAGACAAGATTGTATTTATTAAAACTTAAAGCCCAAAAAGATTGAGTGGGAGAGGATGCTCACGTGATAGTCCACGGTCTCCATATGATGACCCATTTGCATGTGGTGAAGTGTTACTCCCCACCGGAGGACATGAATCTTAGATCTTGCATGGTTTGGGTCTCCTAAAGGATAAGTCCACTCATTGGTAGCAAATGTGACCTCCCACCGAGGTATGGTTTACAAGTACCTTTAGTGGATGAATCAAATGGTTACACACTCAACATAGTTTATCAATAACCTGCTTACCGTAGCTCTGTTGGTAAAAATATGGACCAAATTATGGCGCTTCTCAAAAAGTTAGGCATAAAGATGCTTGGTAGTTTTTTGAGTGGGAGGGTCCCAGTTTTTCTTTTAATGGATAAGATGGCCCACCGTCACTTAATCTGTTATAGATAAGAAAAATAACCGTCGTATAATGTTTTAATTTTTTAAGTTTTGTTAAATCTATCATCATTCATACATGCATCATGATTTTATACAAAGTTCCATTAATTGTTGACTAGTATGCTCATGTTTTAATAATTTATATTTACAGACATAATCAACCACAAAATGAATCCACTCACCCTACTCTTGACTAATAACAAATTGGAAA
>JAOTBA010000002.1:27972118-28015795 GCA_025629845.1 Erythroxylum squamatum | reverse complement strand
GTAGTTGTGTAAAGTTTTTGGAGGTTTGTACAGACTGAAAACACTAACAGTTTGTAAATGACTGAGTTTGATGATATAAAATGGAATACAGTTTGGTTTTAAAAAGTTGCCAATTTCTGATTAATGTTTTTATTATTGTGATGCCATGGGGAGTTCAGGGGTGTTCGTCAGTAGTGTTCTCTTATCGTAGGATATGTGCCGGAATGACCTACAGGCGTTCCGGTGGGTACTCTACGGTAAAGGGGCGCTTCACCAGGAGCATGCACTTAAACTTGTAAGCATCAAAATTTTACAGATATATCTTGATTTTTGTACTTTGATTAATGAAATTTGATTTCAATGTAATTTGATAAATGAAATTTAAAATGAAAATATATGTGCATTATGGAGAATAATAATGTTATAAGTGTTTGGTGTCATTAATGGTTGTGTCGTTGAGTTAAAAATATTTCTAACAATAGGTAAATATCATAAAAATAGAGGAAATTCTACCAAAATTTTTGTAAATTGTAGTTCACCTATAAAAATTTATTCTAATGCAGGAAAAGCCTATGGGCAGGAAGCCTTCACCATGCCAGCTCTTTTTGCACACTCACAATAAGAAGCATGATGGTGTGACCTTCATCAACACCCGATGTAGACAAGATCGTATGTGTAAAGTTTATAATTTAATATTATTTCTTTAAAAGTATCACTTATTAACATAAACAATTATAATAATAAGACCAAATACAAGAAAGCATTGAACGATAGTCTCAAAACTCTGAAACAGTTGATGAGAGTCAGGTGTATCTTGATGTAGTGGGTGGTAGGTACTACCGTGGAAGGATTTTCGGCTTAGGTTCATTTTTTATTATATGTTATTCGCAATCTTCCACATCCACTACAGCGGGATCTAGTAGGCAGTTTGCATCAAACGAGAGAGTCCTCCAGCTTGAGAGCTCAGTGAAGAGGCTGGCAACTCAGTTGCAACAATTGATGGAGTACATAGCCTAACTCTGTAATAAGATGGATCAATTGAAGGGGAGGGACAATACCTCATCACAACAGTCAGAGCATTCACCTTCATCGCATGTACAAGTGAATGTATTTGATGTTTTGCTACACTTAAGTTTTTGTACAAATTCTTAATTTACAGTTAATTACAATGATTACTTATTCGTGTACATTTTAATTTTTTATTATATTAACAATCGGGATAATATTTACTGATATTTATCAATTAATGTTATGTTATTTATAGAAATTAAATATACAAAAAACCATAATTTTATGAACAAAAAACTTGGGTAGGCAATGAGAAATGGGAGTAGAAATTTATCAAAGTTGAATGTCCTGACAGAACTTCAATATTTCGATGCTAATTAGCGACGGGACGATAACTTTCGTCAATACATTACTGATGGAAAATACCATTTCATCGCTAATTAGCTACAGAATAAATAAATCTTTCCGTAAGTTATCGACTGAATATATCACTCCGTCGGTAAAATTTAGCGATGGTTAATGTTTCCGTCGGTAAATTTAGCGACGGAAACATATATATCCGTCGGTAACTTTAACGATGGACATACAATTTACCATTGGCAAATTCATCGACGAAATAATGGGATTCCTTCCATAAGGTAGTGACGAGATTCTATAAAACCGTTGGTAAATTTTCTTTAACTTACCAACAAAAATCCAAAATTTCGTTGCTAATGATACCGTCTAATACACAAGCTTCCGTCATTAAATTTACCAACAATCGTTTCTCTGACTTTTCTTTCCGTTGATAATTTCCGTCGTTAAATTTGTTTCCCAACAGAAAAGCTTTATTTTTTCGGTAATTTTCGTCACAAAAACCTTTTTTTTCTTGTAATATAATAGGGCTTTATAAATTCCAACGACTCCTTATGCATAGATTTAGCTTAATCTGATTTTCATTGGCTATAAAAAGTCCTCTAACCTAGTGAATTGTTGTGTTTGCCAGCTTTTGTGTATCCATCTCCTTTCTTGTATGCAACTTGCAATTTCTTTAATTCTAGAATGTATAAATTGCATCCAGATTGTATAAATTGCACAACAAAATGAAGTCTTAAGAGCTACTCCATCTATCCTCAGCTTTCTCATCATGTTGATGGTCTAATGTATGATGTTCACCCATTCATCCGGAGGACAATGAACTTGTAATATATTTTAGACCCTATCCTAGATATCCTATGAAACCCTTCATTGTAAAAATAAATGATTCCGAGGTTTACTATCCTTCCATATAAACTGCATCCGGTATCCAAGTTGTTTGTAATGCCACACCATCTAGCTTTTGTTTTGAGCCTATCTTTCATTACAAGGCAACTTATAAAAGTTGTTTTGGGGGGTAAAGATTTCTTCCGTATCAACTCATACCGAAGGACCTTGGGATGTATAGCAGGAATTGTTGGAAAATTCCCTGGAGTTGGTGTGTAACTAGATTATCTTATCTTCCTCGCCTATAAGTGGATTACTAGGAAACAAATTATCAAAGCTATCAGCTGCTCAGAAATTGAATTTCCAGGTTCCATTATGTAAGATTAAGCTAACTCTTGTTTGAAAAAGAATCCTGGTAATCATGTGTCTAAGCTTATTCCTGTTGTTTAAAAGGCTCAAATCACTCCAGTTACCAAACTAGAACAACGTTGATTCACCATTTCCAATTAGTTTCTTTATCGAGTGGTAAATGCATGTATATGTTTTGTAACACTTACGCCTCTCCTTGCACATTTTGTAAGGCTTAACCTTCTTTTTGGAATACATATTTTTACCAAGCCTAAATACACCTGCTACCTTTTGTATATGCGTCTAAGACTCAAGAGATGGAGAGAATTAAGAGATATAGTACTTCTACTCGGAGATTCACAATGGGTACAAGGACAAAGTAGCGCGTTTCCAGGTGTGATGGTGACGATGGGCAGTTTAGCCAGGTACTTGTGCGTAAAAATTGCAATAATGATGTCTATGGACCAAATGTTTCACGTGCTCGTATTTGTTTATCTTTATCTTTTGTTTTGTTTTCAGATGGTTACCTCGTCCTTTTCTCTTCATGCCTATGTATAATAACTTCAAATGATGAATGGACAAAATGTTTCACGTGCTCGTATTTGTTTTTCTTTATCTTTTGTTTTGTTTTCACTTTTCAGACTCTATTATGGTTACCTCGTCCTTTTCTCTTACTAGCACCTCTTAAGATGCTTCTGCAAGTTTGTCCTGTTATGCACGCGATGGGTTCCTCAAGTCTTAAACTAAGCGTGTTTGAACTAGTCGCCACGCATTGCCGCTCTGAAATCCTCTGGCCGATATTCTGGCTCTAAGCTTGGATCAAAATGAGCCAGTTAGAGTCAGAATATCGGACCAGAGGATCACATCCCCACATTGCCTACATGCCAAATTCATGTTAAACTATTTTAGAGAAAATATATCTTTTCTGCCACAAACAAAGTTCTCTCAACGCAAGCCCATTCCCCCATCCTGTCTCTGTTTTCCTTCTTCATTTGTTTATTTGGATGTCTTCTTCTTTGTGCCTCCATTTTTGAGGCATCAAATTAAGTAATCAAACAAACTCAATGGAGTGAATAAGGAAATACGCATGTTGGATGCCGATCATCCTAATTTAGCACATATTTTATGGTTAGAATTCAACTTTCATAAGCACTAATATAATTTCCTTTGCCTAAATTTTAATATCATTTACTTAAATTTTAATTTTAATAGTCAGATAAGGTAATAATATTTCCGGAATGATGGAAAGCACACATGATTCAGCAAACCTAATGAATAGTACTTCTACTCGGAGATTCACAATGGGCACAAGGACAAAGTACCGCGTTTCGAAGGTGCGATCGTGACGATGGGCAGTTTAGGTACTTGTGCGTAAAACTTGCAATCATGAAATCTGTGGACAAAATGTTTCACGTGCTCGTATTTGTTTTTCTTTATCTTTTGTTTTGTTTTCAGATGCTATTATCCGTATGGTTACCTCGTCCTTTTCTCTTACTACCGCCTGTTAAGATGCTTCTGAAAGTTTGTACTAGTATGCACGCCATGGGGTCCTCAAGTCTTAAACTAAGCGTGTTTGGACTAGCCGCCAGGCATTGCCAAATTCATGTTAAACTATTTTAAAGAAAATACATCTTTTCTGCCACAAAAAAAGTTTTCTCAATGCAAGCTCATTTTTCCGAGACAAGATACTTCGTTCAATTTTATGATATTTTATTATGTCTCATAAATTTCAGTCATTTATTTATGCAGGTCTCATATTTATTTATGCGAGACTCACGTAAAACTCACATAAATAAATGGCTAAGATTCATAGGATAAAATAAAACACCATAAAATTGAACAGAAGATCTAGATTCTATTTCCACGTCCTGTCTCTTTTTTCTTTCTTCATTTGTTTATTTGGATTGAACGGAATATTTATCAGACGTCTTCTTCTAACTAATCAAACAAACTCAATGGAGTGAATAAGGAAATATGCAAGTTGGATGCCGATCATCCTAATTTAGCACATATTTTATGGTTAGAATTCTACTTTCATAAGCACTAATATAATTTCCTTTGCCTAAAAGGGGTGGATTAATAGATTGTGGGAGCCACTATGATAAGTTCCACATTCAAATCTAATAGGTTGTGACCATTCAAAATATTAATAGAATATGCATATTAAATTTATAAATTGAATTATACACGCATTTGATAATTTATCTAATAAATACTTAAAAAGTAATGTTTACATATTACATCGTTGTAAACGGAATTCCTTTATTATTCAGTTGACATCTAAATTTAATTACATCCATTTTAATTATTTTGTTTTTTTAATTTTGTTATAGTGCGCAAACTGACTTATGAAATATTCATGAAAATTAAATTCAATTGGTAGTTCAAATTGTTAAAATTATTTTTTGTACAGGAATGACAGATGTGATTAGGTACAAAATAAATTTCCGCATCATATCGGTTCAAAGTGAATTTTCACTACAAGGAAAGTACAAATTACAAACGGAAAAAATGCTGTAGGAAATTAAAGGCGAAAAATGATTTTCTGTAGGTAAAATTATAAGAAATTTTTGAAATTTGCGACAAACACAATACTCGTCAGTAAAAATGGAGGGAAATTATTCCCGCAATTTTTTCGACAGAATATAATGATGAATATTGATAGTCGACGTAAAAATAGGTGGCAAGGTTGGCGGCAAGATATGCGTGCATTATGGAAAATAATAATGTTATAAATGTCTAATACTATTAATGGTTGTACTGTTAAGTTAAATTTTTCTGTCAAACAAGGTGTAAATATCATAAAAATAGAGAAAATTCTGTCAAATTTTTGTAAATTGTTGTTCACTTATAACAATTTATTCTAAGGCAAGAAAAGTCTATGAGCAGGAAGCTTACACCAAGCTAGCTTTTTTTGCACATTCATATCAAGAAGCATGATGGTATGACCCTTGTCAATACCTGATGCAAACAAGTTCATGTATGTAAAATCTATACTTTAATATTAATTATAAAAATATCACTTATTAACATAAACATTAATTATAATGATAGGACCAAATACAAGAAAGCATTGAACGATAGTTTCAAAACTCTGAAATTGTTGATGAGAGTTAGCGTATCTTGATGCATTGGGTGGCAGGGACCGCTGTGGAAGGATTTTCGGCTTAGATTTATTTGCAAATATATGTTATTCGCAATCCTCTACATCCATCATAGCTACATCTAGTAAGCAGTCCGTATCAAATAAGAGAGTCCTTTAGCTTGAGCGCATAGTAGAGAGGCTGATGGAATGCATAACCCAGCTTTGTAATGAGATAGATGACTTGAAGGGTAGGGACAGAACCTCATTGCAATAGTCAAAGCATCCGCCTTCACAACTTGCCTAGCTTCTGAATAAGTGAATATAATGATAGTTTGCTACTCTTAAGTTTTTATATAAATTCTTAGTTGACAGTAATTTCAAGATACTTATTCGTGTACATTATGATTTTTTATTATATCATTCAGCATAATATTTAATTTACATTTATCAATCAATGTTATATATTATTTACAGAAATTAAATGTACAAAAAAATCATAAGATTATCAACAGAAAACTAGAGTAGGAAGTGAGAAATAACCGTTGAAATTTATCATAATTAAATTTTCATCGGTAACTTAGCATTGAAATGATAGCTGTCCATGGAGAATAACTCCGTCACTAATTTCCCGACGGAATAATAATATATTCTGTTAGTGAATATTTAGCGATGGATAATATTTTTCATCTGTAAATTTAACGACGAACTTAGAACTTACTGTCGCTAAATTCATCAACGAAATATTGTGATTCTGTCGACAAATTAGCGATGGAATATTCTAAATTTGTCAGCAAATTTACATTAATTTAGTAACAAAAATGTAAAATTATGTCACTAAATTTGCGATAGATTCATTTTATCCGTCGCTAAATTTTACCTACAACCGTTTCTTTGACATCTCTTTCTACCGGTAATTTTTGTCAAATTTATTTTCCAATGGAATATCTTTATTTTACGTTTGGTAATTTCCGTTGCTAAAACCTATTTTTCGTGTAGTGTTTGTCCTTGGGAAAGAAGCATCTAAGCTTACAATGAATCACAAAATTGATTAATCAAGGAACTAGACTGGTTGTTTCGTCAACTATTCTCCTTGTCGGCTTGTCTTTCCATTCAAGGCATGTTATTCCTTGCTCCTGACTATAGTTATCTTCGACATGCTTCATGTTTATGGCCAATTATAACCTTGAGTTTTAAAAGCATAGAGAGACAAAAGAATTTGTCACCTTCCAATAAGAAAGATCTCAAGATATGTCAATGCCATGTGGTGTTGAATGCTGTTGACCACAGCCTACCAATTAACCACTTTTCTTCTCATGCTTTTCGTTTGTCAAAACTTGTAAACACTTCATCTTCTCAAGGTACGTCTGGTTAAAGCTATTTTTCGTAAGTCCAACTTGTTAGGCTGCGAGTTCAGTCAACTTCTACCAAAACCAGCAACCGTAGCCCTCCCTTGAAACACTTCTTTGAATATTGTATACAACATTTGTCAAGTTTCTTCCTTGTTAGATTCTCTTCTTCAGTTCATGTTTCTCTAGATCTTTGCCCGGCTACAGTTTTTGTGTTTCATAGAGACTGTACAGACTGGGCTGTAATGAAAAGCGTTTTTCTTTTTTCTTTCATTTGTTACTTGTGTTCTCCAGTTCTGTTTTGCCATGCACTTACCTCGATTACACCGGGACAATCGGTTAAAGATGGTGGTGAAACTTTGGTATCGGTTGATGAAAGCTATGAACTGGGATTTTTTAGCCCTGAAAAATCTGATTTAAGATATCTTGGTATTTGGTATCACAATATTCAAGATCAGGCAGTCATCTGGGTTGCAAACAGAGATAAACCAATTTCTGACAGGAATGGGACCTTGAGAATTGCTGAAGATGGAAACTTGTTCCTCAGAGATGGAAATGGCAATTCGGTTTGGTCAAGCAATGCTTCGGAGCTGTCCAACAACACAATTGCGATTCTTGATAGAAACGGTAATCTTATTCTGTCAAGTGCTGCTGACACAAGTAAGTCCTATTGGGAAAGTTTCAGCCACCCAACAGATACATATTTGCCTAACATGAGAGTTCTGGTGAGCCAAGCAATGGGAGAGAACCATTTCTTTAGTTCGTGGAAGTCTGCAACCGACCCTTCACCAGGAAACTTCACCATGGGAGTTGATCCTCGTGGAGCACCACAAATAGTGGTATGGGAGAATTCAAAAAGAAGATGGAGGAGTGGTCACTGGAATGCACAAATTTTCATTGGCGTGCCTAATATGTCTGTTTCAACCAATTACCAATATGGATTCAAGTTTACTACTATTGGTGGAAATTTTTATTTGACATACGTCCCTTCAAGGTCTTCAGATTTACTTAGGTTCCGGGTAACTTGGGATGGAGTTGAAGAGCAGCTAAAGTGGAATGAGAGTGCGAAGGAGTGGGATGTCTTGCAGAGTCAACCTGCTAATGAGTGTGAATTATACAATTATTGCGGAAATTTTGGCGTCTGCAGTGCATCAAAGTCCCCCAAATGCAGTTGCATGGAAGGGTTTGAGCCGACATTTCCAGATCAATGGCGAAATGGATATTGGTCAGGTGGGTGTAAAAGAAGGTCTTTGTTGCAATGTCAGAGGAATTCCAATGCAACAGTGCTGAGCGGTGGAGAAGATGGGTTTAAGGCGTTAAGGTGTATGAAGTTGCCCGATTTCGCAATTGTCACAGCAACCGGGACTTTTGAGACCTGTCAGGAAACATGCTTGCAAAACTGTTCCTGCAATGCATTTGCTTTAATCAGTGGGATTGGGTGCATGACATGGACTGAGGATTTGATTGATATGCAAGATTTTGGCAAGGTTGGGTTCACAATGCATCTGCGTCTCGCAGATTCTGAATTTGGTAAGATTAACGTCCTTTATATTGTATTTTATCTCATAATTCTTGGGGTAGTAGACAGGTTTCTAATTCTTAATCTAATCCAAGACTCCAGATCCTATGTTCTGTATGTGCATATGCCTGACGGTTTTACAATTGCAGACCACCAAGTCTCAATTGTCAAGCAACAGTTTTAGATAACTAGAGATAATGCAGAATTCAACAGATTAGCTTATAATTAGTTACTTTCTAAATAACAATTCTGTCAGCAAGGTTTTTAAAGCTGGCTTTTGAATCCAATCTGTCCAATAGGAACTGGAGAGATTAGCTTAGCATTCGTCCGGAGAATCTACCAAGTTGTATCTTTTCCATCCAATTGATATTCCTCTTGAAAGGTACAGATGGAAACAGATAACAGCTTCACATTAAAAAGTTAGCAAGACCACCCAGGGCTCTACTTAGTTTTCTAACAGAACTTTCTATTATCATAGATGACTACCTTGAAAATAAAGGATATGAAATCTTTTCAGAGTTTCCTTAATGATAGTTTTTATATGTTAAGTTCCTGCTTTGTGTTCCCACAGAAGGAAAGAAATTATCTCCTGCTGTTATAGTGGTCATTGCTTTGGCTGGAGCGACCTTCCTAGCCTTATCCCTGTGGCTATTCTGGAGATATAACACAAAACTTAAAGGTATGATCTCCATTTCTGATTTTGTTCCACACAGCTGAAAGCTTTCTTTAGGAAGTTTTTTCTTTTTTTTTGACTCTTGGAATTTACTTGCTGCCTTTTCCGTTTCATTTTTAAGTTTTACCTGCAGCTCCCACTGCTTCATGGATGAGGAAGAATGAGATACCAATTTCTGATTTGAGCAAGAGTAAAGAATATTCAACGGATTTTTCAGGACCTGCTGACCTTATTACGGAAGGGAGTCAAATGAATGGTGCAGAGTTACCGTTGTTCAGTTTCAGTCAAGTAGCAGCTGCCACGAACAATTTTTCAGATGAAAACAAGCTTGGACAGGGTGGATTTGGTCCTGTCTATAGGGTGAGTTAGTATGTAAGGCTCAAATAGAGGCGTACAAGTGAATCTCAGGTTTTCAAGTCCTAAATGTAACCATTTACTTTCATTGACAGGGAAAGCTTCCAGGAGCGGAGGAAATTGCAGTTAAGAGGCTTTCGAAAGTCTCTGGGCAAGGATTAGAGGAGTTCAAGAATGAAGTTATATTGATTGCCAAATTGCAACACAGAAATCTGGTTAGATTATTAGGCTGCTGCATTGAGGGGGAGGAGAAAATACTACTATATGAATACATGGCCAACAAGAGCTTGGACTGCTTTCTTTTTGGTGAGTTCTTGTCTCCTTTTACTGTTTCATATTTCCTTTGAGAATCAAATCGTTCTTGTATTACTTCTTGACTATTTCCATCTAACTGAATGGTAGATCATTCAAAGCAAGGACTACTGGATTGGTTTTTGCGATTTACCATTATTGAAGGGATTGCTAGAGGACTACTTTATCTCCATCGAGACTCGAGGCTTAGAATTATTCACCGGGACCTCAAGGCTAGCAATATTTTGTTGGATGAGGATATGAACCCTAAGATTTCAGACTTTGGCATGGCCAGAATCTTCGGAGGAAATCAAAACGAAGCGAACACTAATCGAGTTGTTGGCACATAGTAAGTAACAACTTGTGAGATCATCTGCAGTTAGTTTCTTTCTGAAAAATGTGATTAATCTAGCTGTCATTTGTCCCCTACTTTAAATGCAGTGGCTATATGTCACCCGAATATGCAATGGAAGGCCTGTTTTCTGTGAAGTCAGATGTCTTCAGTTTTGGTGTACTAGTACTAGAGATTGTCAGTGGCCGCAGGAACTCCAGTTTTCGTGCTACTGATCATGTATGCCTTATTGCTTATGTAAGTTATTTCCAATCATACAATGATACACGTGAACATCTCTATCTTTCTTCATATCGTAATTAGATGTTGAGTAATTTCAGGCCTGGCAATTATGGAGTGAAGGAAAAGCAATGGAACTGATTGATCCGGCCGTTAGAAATTCATGTCCAGAAAACACAGTGCTGAGATGCATACAAATAGCCATGTTATGCGTCCAAGATTCTGCAGCTCACAGACCAACCATGGCACATGTATTGTTAATGATCGAAAGCAATTCGATCCTTCCATTGCCAAGACAGCCCACTTTTACTTCCATGAGAACTTCCGTAGACGCAGAAACTTACCTGGACTGTCAAGAAATTGTATCCTCAAATGATTTGACAGTTAGTATGGTAGTTGGTAGATGATCACTTCTCCACTCGTTCACTGACATGGTAATACCAGCCTTTTCTATGCTTGTTCCCTGCATCATTCTGGAGCATTGATTTCATTAACTTGGCTTAGACGGAGATTGGAGCAATAACAACTAATGCAACAAAGAGTCAATCGAGCTCAAGCTAATTAAAGATATGATCGTGCCAACAGGAATTAATTAGAAGCTGAAAAATGGTGACAGTTACAGAGGAGCAAAAAAAGAATACTTCATTCAGCGAGACAATTTCACTGGATTGTAATTTTATGTTAATCTCAAAAGCTGTTCCAACCACTGGAGAAAGTAGAAACATCCAAGTAAAATACCAGGCACGTACTATCTCTGAAAATGCAAACTCCAGCAAATTAGTCATGATCAAAAATGTAAAGATTGTGGCAGTTTCTGCGAAACACGGTTAAGTACAAAAATGAAAATTTCTCTCTACGATTGATAAGCTACTAGAAGTAGGAAAATGGTCCACCATAAGTTCTAGTCTTTTATCTAACATAAGTGAGATAGTTCAACGGGTAGTTGGTATAAATTACTAATGAACAATTAACTAAAAACGATTCGAGAGATATCATAAGAATATAATCAAGTTTTGAAATAAAATACAAATTATAATTTATGATTTAATTGTCAATCATTTTATAAAATACAAATTATAACCTGATTTCTCAAAAGAAAAGAAACTTGGTGGGTTTGACAGCTAAAGTGGGAGAGCAGTTATTGAAAAAAAGTAGTAAAGCTTTTGGGCGGGATTACCAAAAGACCCTTCAGCAAGCAAATTGCGATCACGCCGATCAGCGAAGAGGGCAATAAGAGGAATTGTGTTAACTAAAGCAAACTAGCAAATATGGATGAATGTTTTCCAAGCTAGAGGGGGGATAAAGATTTCTAGGCAAGTTATGTCACACACAGACTGAATTCTAGGCAAGTTATGTCACACACAGACTGATGATGAAGAAAGGAGGGAAAAAAGAACAGGACGTTAGCGTGATGGTGATGGTGATGGTGATGGAGGATGCAGAAGTAGACGATAAGATAGAGAGAGGTTGGATTGGAGAATCTCCCTTTTTGTGTAATTTTTCTTATTAAACCAATCAGCCTAATGCCCCATTTTTTAATATCCATGTTCTGGTTAGATGGTTACGATTAATTACTACCTGGGTTGGAAAGAAAATACTTTAAACAAGGAGCTTGACCTTTGCATGAAGGATCAGTGGGTTGTTAGATGACTTTTGATTCTTGAGTTGTCGTTTAACTTTAATATTTTAGCTAGCTTCCAATAAATCATATAAAGGTGAAAGCAAGGAAGCTTAATATTAAATTAAAATGGTCACATGTCTATGCGTGCATGTAAAAGATCAAAAGAGAACTAAGATGACGTCAGGATCAACATTTGCGAAATTGATAAAAGTAAAAAAAAAACTATTATGAATCGTTGAATGATAGAAGTTAATTAGGTGGTCGGTAAGGCGAGAAATGGTACTTATTCTATAGTATATATTAACTTTTGATAATGCAATTTGTCTTTACAAAGAAAAACTTAATGGTATCATAGTCTTCATGATTGAACGTTAAACTTAAAAGCGGCTTGGCGGGATCCAATTTCAATTAGGTTTATGTCACTATGAAAATGACCCATTAACCAACCAAGCAATTAGCCGATTCCAACCAGAGAATCCAATTCATAGTCACACATTAAATTATGGTAACGTAATTAACCAAAGTCCGGATGTATTCAGTCTCAGTTTTCGCTCAAGCATTCAACTTATGGATACGTCATCTAATATTTAAAACTAGGATGGATGGGTCTATGGACCTGTTTGATGCCTACTAGATCATTAGCATAGTCAAATGATCCAAATTCTCCCTACCATGCAAATAAAATTAGATTTGCTTCCTATGTCATATAAATATAAATATATTTTAAAAATAATATATTAAAAAATAAAAGTAAGCCCTCCATAATTACACCCATAGAGAATTAAATTTACACGTACATTTTATATATCTAAAATAAATAAGAAATTTGAAAAAATTAAAAGTATTAAATTGAAAAATATAACATATATTGTTTAAAGAATAAAAGCAGTAAATGAGAGAATTTTAAAGATAGTTATACCAACTAGCATAATTTACTATTGCTACTTGTTAATATTATATGATATTTTTTTAAATTATAAAATAGGCCATGAGTTTTTAATAAAATTTAGTTTTATTATAATTAAAATTTGAAATATTTAAAACTACAAGATAGTCAATCTATTTTCTATTGGACTGTACTGTCATTTATCGAATGTTGAACATTGCTATTTTTTAAAATGGACTGGTGCCGTACGTTTGCTCTTTTATTTATTTTCTACAGTAAGAAACAGAAAGCGTCCACACTTGTAGGGAAATTAAAAGAGCAGTTCCAAGGTGAAGCCATTCGCGCTTCATATTGACCTTTTTAATTAACTAACAACGATTAACGGTTAAGAGATGGGTTATTTGCTTTGCTCAATACTTAATTACGCTACCCTAACTTTCTCCGACCAGCGCACACACCACAAGCTGAGGTCATCAAGAGACGATGCTAAGAAATAGTACTGTAAACCTTTTGAGCAATTACCTACCCGCACTAAACCTGGTGCCAAAAGTCAATTCCTCGTCGAATCACTACAGTTTAGACAGGCTGGACAACGTTATCAAAACCACAGCTAAAGGGGTTCGTCTCGTCGGGCTTCATTGTAGATATCATTTTGAATAAATTAAATGCTCCAACTTGCATCTAATAAAGAGCGTAGACTAAAGTAAAGACTCCATAATATGTACAAACACAGTAAATGAACCACCAACAATAATAGACCGATAATAAAGGAGTTCTCAACAACTCACGCCAAGATTACCTATATAGTAAGTACTGTATATCACCATCATTTTAAATAGTTCGTATACTTACTTACAATTCTCTCGCATCGCCAGGTTTCTCTCTTTTTAATACTTTTTCCAAACTATGAATAAGTTGATAGTTTTTGACCAGCACACGCCAAAGTTTCAAACTCAATCTCCACAAATAATATGCGGACTTCGTCGTTATTGCTTTCCATTTGTGAAAGTTTTAAACTTCCAACAGAAAATGGTGGCAATATTAAATATTTTTCCATAAAAAATGGCCCAGCTCTCAAATGTGCAACTTAAATCACTTAGCTTTAAATATCCTAGAGATTGCTTTCTAGAAATTTCTAAAACTTCCAATATTTGAAAACTCTGACAACCTGTTCCTCAAAAGTCTTCATATTTATTATTCAAGTCAAACTTTTTTGACCTAATTTTTATGGACATGAATAATTTAGTTTCCAAATTTTTAATAAAATTAATTTAACTGTTTTGTCACTAAAGACTTATTTCTCATTTGATCATCTACTCAAGTCACATCACGTCACTAGAAGGTTGACAAAAAGTTAAATTTGTAACAATATTTCATACATTTATTGTTAATTTTAGTAATTATAACGAATATTGTAAAATTTAATAAAAATATAAAATTTTAAATATAATTTAATGATGATTGTTTTGAAGAAAAATTTAATAATGATTTTGCTAATATCCGGAAGTTGTTTTACTCGGTCTCATGTACTTTAGCTTAAATTATATTTACGCAGGAATTTTAGTAAATAACTTTAAATCCAACCTCTAAACAAATGCTTATTAATTAAAGCCAATTTTTTTAGAAGTTAAATAAATTGTATTCCAAATATATAGGTTGTCTAAAACCCTATAATTATTTGAAGGTTACATGCTGAAAATTAAACTTCTATACAAAAGCAGTAGCATTAGCTGGGGTTTCTATTTTCAATAGCTTGTAAGGAACTTCGAAAATATCCCATTAGCTAGATTAAGTTTCAAGGGATCCTTACATTGGTATTACATAATGGTCACTCAAACTGGTTTTGGTTTGATAATTAGACTTTGTAAAGCCCTTTAATCCTAAAAGAGGAGGTTTCATCTTTTATCACCAAAATACCTCTTCAATCTCGGGTTAAAGTGATCATTCAACATAGCAATTGGTTTATTGATTTCATAGGTGGTGATAGAGTTAGATCATACCTGTCAGACTATTCCCCTAACTCTTTATAAGAAGATAATATACAGTAGTTGCCTAACAAAGGAAGAGAATAGATCATACCTGTCAAACTATTCCCCTAACTCTTTATAAGAAGATAATATACACTAGTTGCCTAACAAAGGAAGAGAATTTACTAATCAAAGTTACATCAAAGCCATTACTCAACAGCAGCTCAAAGTTAATTGGTTCAACATTATTTGGAAAGGAGCTTAAATGCCTAAGGCATCATTTGTTACTTGGTTTGTCCCAAGATATAGACTAAAGACTAAGGATAAGTTGAAGGGAGTCATGTCAATTATGTTCTATAATGTGAACACTGAGCTTATTAACCATTTGTTCTTTTAATGTGAGTATACAAGGTATATTTGGAGTAGGATGTTACATATGATGGGGTTGCATTGTCCTCACCAGGAGTGGCTTGACATACTTGCATGGGATGATAAGCTTTATAGAATGAAGAGAGGAGATCATCTTGATATTAGTTTAGTTATAACTTGCTCAGTTTATTCCATTTGGAGAGAAAGGAATAAGAGGTTGTTCAACAGCTCTAAAAGGGACAAATATGAGTTAGCTCACAAGGTTTGTTCTTGGATAAGGGAAATTTTACAAATTCAAGCTCCAGAGAGAATGATTGCAACAATGAGAAGAAGATGGAGTTTATACTCTTACACTCTTGATGCTCAATTTTTAGTTAACAAAATTTTCATTTTTCAAATGAAAAAAAATTCATTATCTAATAAAGTAGCTTCTATATTAGCACATATTTGTCCAATTCAAGTTTGTTGTGGACTCAATTATTCCTTTCTCACTAAATGATGTAAACACAATATGAGAAAGTTGTTTGAAATAACATAGGATCATTTGCTAGCTTTTTGCTCCATTCAAAGGCCCATTGAATGATTTGTTCCCAGTTTCTTACATTACAAAATATGTTTATATTGTGCTAGAGCCTTGATCAAATTGATTATATGTAATAACATTGAAAGAATAAGTGTTGGTATTGTTTTAGCTTCAGTTTTACACTATACACAAAGGTGGTTTGCGGCCTAAATTCTGTCTTTACTCTAAAGCCTAGCCTTAAAAAGCAAGCCAATAAGTGAATGCAGCCTTAGGCGTAATGGATTTAGACCATGTGAGATTCTACCATGCATTTTTAGGGTAGTGAGGTATGAAGTGCTCCAGGTAGGACTTATTGGAGAAGTTATGGGAGTTTTCCAATATCTATATTGTATGATCTTCTTTGCCTTGATCAATTTTATAATTTGATAAGTTGGAAAAGAAGAGAGACATACCTCTTTGTCTATAGTTTCAAGAATCACTTGAGATTATATTACCCAATTTTTAGTTTAGTGGGAGTTTGCCTCTCAAGGAGTTCAGTTCCTCTTTCAAGTGAAGAGGGTTGATATAACGCCAACTGTCAAACTAAAACTAAGTTTTCAACCCTTCCCAACTTGTTTTTTGATTAAGGGGTACATAGTGTTTCTTAATCTTAGCATTTCAATAAGGAGCTTGGAGTGATTCTTGTTTTTTTTTAGATTCCATAAGCAATTCTGAGAGAAATAATGTGTGTTCATCCATTTGACCCACACAACTTCCTTGTTAATGTATAATCTCCAAGTTTTCATTGCAATCAGTGATAACAACCTACTTTTCCAAGCTGCAATGCTTTTCTTAACAGATCAATCAAATGCTAGCATTCAATAGCTTTTGGCTTTTTACTAAATATAGGTAATCCAAGGTATGTAAAAAGGTAGTTGTATTTGTTGCATGCCTATTATTTGAACCTATCTGTGCACCTTTGAAATACCAACTGAGACCATCAATTTACTTTTCTCAAAGTTAACAGGTAGCCCTGACATTAGAGTAAAGTTGTTTAGTGAAGAGATGATGGTTCGATGGGATTTTGGATCATTTCCACAAAACAATAAAATATCATTAGCATACATTAAGCTAAAAAGTTTAAAATTTTTTGTACTTATAGTGGTTTTTGAACTCCACCATATTGTTGATGTTTTTTTTGGAGGATTCAAAATATAAATTAAAGTGAAGAGGTAGGGGAACAGAGGCCCCCTACCTTATACCTCTTGCTCCTTTGAAGATATAGGATGGTTCCCCCATTGATTAAAGAACCAAAAGAAGTTCTGGTAATGCAAGCTTTAATCCATATGATGAACTACAGTATGGACTTCTTCCTCTAGTGTTAGAGGCTCAGTAATTTTATTCACATTCCTCGTACACAGCATCGTATTCCTATCAAGCATGCCAAATTGTTGATCACTTTTATGAGCAACCTAGAATTTAAGCATGTCAGGGAGAGATTGGTAAATGATCAACCTAGAATTTAAGCGTGTCAGGGAGAGATTCTACTAAAATTGTGCCTGACTTCTTATGAGTGATATAATTGGGGTTTGAAAACTTAGAGAATAGAATTCTAAGTTAACAAAATTAGATAGGGCCTTCACAAATGTGAGTTAACTTTCCTCCTTGCCAAATAATTAGGCATATTTCAATACCCTTTTCACTCTAATCACTCCTTTATAGAGATCTTGTCTCCCAACTTTAACCAAAAATTTGATCCATTTAATTTCAATAATCACCTTCTAAAGATCCAAAAGGTACAAAGAAGTTGTAAAAAGTCGCCTTAACACTCAAGTTAGATGTTTTTAAGAATTTATATGTACGAAGAAGCTACAGTCCATTAAGATGGAGCTAAAATCTAAAAAAAAGTAAATTCTCTAATTTGGAAGTTTCTAAAAAGGAAGCTCTCAAACATTTATCTCATATCCAAGAGCAGATGTATGCTAACCCTAGAAACGAAACTCTCAGGAAGGAGGAAATAGAAACTTTAATAATTATATTGATGTCTAAATACAAGAAATGAAGTCCATTTTTAGGTAATCACTCTTTAAGGTTTGTAGATCAAAGATCATTGCACCAATCACTAGATTGGAGATCAAAAACATGTATTTCATAATTGGAGCTAATAAAGCACTCAGTTTTAATGGATTCAATAACTTCTTTAAAAATAATGGAATCTCACAGAGGAAACAATTATTGAGATTTTGTCTTAAAATTCTTTAGGAAAAGCATCATGCTCCAAAAGATGAATACATTTGCGTAATTTCTAAGATCCCTTATGCCTCAAACCTCACTAATTTTAAGCCAATCTCTTGTTACAATGTATTCATAATATCATATCTATGCTCTAATTTGAAGAGTTAAAACTAATCTTAAGTGAGATTATTAACTTGAACTAGGGAGCATTCATACTATGGAGAAGTTTTAGAGACAGCATCCTCATAACTTAAGAGATATTCAAAAATTACCATAAAAAAGAAGGCTTCAAAGTTGTGCTTTGAAGATTGATTTCCGCAAAGCATTCGACTTAATTAGTTGGAATTTTTTCCTAAATATTCTGGAGGTTTAGGAATTTCCATCTCTTTTTAGAACATGGATCAAACAATGTATATCCACTACCTCATTCAGTGTATTAGTTAACGAGGAACCTGTAAAGTACCCAGGTGAGTACAAGGACATAAACAAGATGACCCTTAATCACCTTACTTATTCTCTCAATGTATAAAAAGTTTTAACTCAAATTATTGCAGATAATGTGAACCATACAAGGTTGTTTAAGTTCTAAGTTCAGCTATAAACGTAAGAAACTTAAGATCTTTAAACTTTTTTTTGCATATGATTTGTTTTTACTTTGGGGAGTGAACAAAGAATTAATTATGGCCTTAACCAATTTCCTAAATTCCTTCATGATATACTCAATCTCTCAATTAACAATGCTAAATGATACTTCTTCATATCTTTGGTGCCTTAATGTGAGGTGAGCAAATAGTAGTTTTAATAGTGTTCAAGCAAGTCTAGATGCCTACTAAGTCTCTAGGCATACCTATTACCGTAAATAGATTTAGAGACAATGATTTTCAACCTATTATAGACCAATTACAGAAGGAGCTAAAAAATTGGTAAAACAAAAATTTGAATTATACTAGAAGACTTTAACTAATCTAAGCTATTGTTAATAGTATATGCTTGTTTATTAGACTTCTCACCTTTATCTACCTATAGAATTGATGCTACTAATAGATAAAGAATCCCTATGGGTCCAGTAGACGAATTCATACTTTCTCAAGAATTAAAGCATTTGGAAGATTAAACCTGGATAAAACACATTGTGGACAGTCAAGCATATGCTAGCTTTGAGAGACTAGATAAGTAGATTTATTAAATCCAAAACTGGAAATAGAAAAATCACTTAGTTTTGGTGTGATAATTGGCATAATATAAGCCCTACATAAGCTCCCAAACTTTAGGAACTCAAGACAAAACATCTCTGATAATGCAAAAAGTTGATATCTTCGTAGGAGACAAGAAGTGGAGTTGGCCTGATCACTCCGAAGGAGATCTTCCTACATTTTAGCTTTAACTTGAGCGTTGAACTGGTTTCGGACACTAGTTGAGTTGTAGCTCTACTTTTAGGGCTTTCTTAACATTTTCTTTTACCTATCTTTATGGCTTGGTTGTACCGCTATTGTTATAGGAGTTATAGTCCCCTTTAAGAACTATTTTAAGTACATGAATGTTGTCTGATTTGAGTTGATGACCGTATAATTATTAGTAGGAATGATAAGCCATCATTAGCTGTATCTATGTAATTATGAATACATTCTCGTGTCTTATTTTGTCCTATGAATTTCAACCATTTATTTATGCGGATCTCACGTTTATTAATGTGGGACCCACGCGAAGCTCACGTAAATGAATGGTTGAGATTCATAGGACAGAATAAGACACCATAAAACTGGACAGAAAATTTGGACTCATCACTCAATGCTTTTGTCTAATTCGTTACTGTTAAGCTTATTTAACCAAATTTAAACCCTAATCTTTTTTGGTTTGAAGTTAAACATGTTTTAACTCTTTAGTTTAACTATATGCCTGTAATCCATAATTAACTTAAAATAGTGACGCAGAAAGCGTTAAAAATTTTGATTTTGACACATGTGTGATTATAAGACTACAGTTTCAAAATGTTTGGAGTCTTTATTGCTTGAAAACCTAACCATGTACCTTGACGGAATGTAAGAAATAGCTGTAAGGTGATGTAAATGAATCTAATCACTGTGGGGAGCCCTATTTTCAGAATTGTTCAATATTATTTTGTTATATTCTGTTTCATGAAATTTTAGTCATTTATTTCGCGGGATTCATGCAGAACTCACATAAATAAATAGCTGAGATTTATTAGACACAATAAAACACCATAATATTAGACAGAAGATCTAGACTCCTACCTTCAGTTCTTATTTTCCAGCCTCCTTTTCTTGACACTAAAGGACAAATCCAAGAACACATGTTATTATTTTTAATCGCAGTTTTAGCCCAACTTTGTCCCATTCCCATCCACACTACTTTATACAGGCCAGTTATGATTTGGTAAAGGACACGGAGAAGGCCACATTCAAAGGTGAAACAGAGATGACCACGGCTCTAAAACATTGTTTAAGGGTCAACTAGCTCTCCTTTCCTATATGCCTGTACAACGAATGGTGTCTTCAAAAACAAGAAGAAACCCAAAAAGTACCGAGCCCCAAGTACCTTGAATCTGATCGAGAACACCATCGTCGAAATCCTCAAATAATTAGTGAAGAATGAAAGGCTTCACCGTCTTTTTTTTCCTCACTTTCCTTTCTTTCTTCTCTTGTTCTGCTTTCGCTGCGGACACATTATCTGCTTCTCAATCTCTCATCAATGGCCAAACTATCCTCTCTTCAAGTCAGATTTTTGAGTTTGGGTTCTTCACTCCCCTTAATTCTGGGAAATGGTACGTGGGTATATGGTACAAGGACATTCCTGATCAGACCGTGGTCTGGGTTGCTAACAGAGACAAACCTCTTGCAAATTCCTCTGCAACAGTCAAGATCTCCAACCAAAACATTGTTCTTCTTGACCCGGGCGAGAATGTCATGTGGTCATCAAACCAAACCAACAACGCTAGTAATCCAGTAATTCAGTTGCTGGACACAGGAAACCTCGTCTTAAGAGAAGAAAGTGAAAGTGATCGTTACCTGTGGCAAAGTTTCGATTATCCCACCGACACTTTGTTGCCAGACATGAAGCTAGGATGGGATCTAAACGCAGGATTTCAACGGTACATAAGTTCTTGGGGGAGCATAAATGATCCTGCTACAGGTGATTTTGCTTTCAAGTTAGACTACCGTGGATTCCCAGAAGCGTTCTTATTGAACAAGAATATGAGAAAGTATCGTAGTGGACCATGGAATGGAGAAAGATTTAGTGGGGTACCAGAAATGGAGCCAGTTGATCATATGAGCTTCGATTTTATTACTAATCAAGATGAGGTGTATTACTCTTTTCACATATCAAGCAAGTCCCTCTATTCAAGGTTAATTGTTACTCCTTCTGGCGTTCTTGAGAGAAGAATTTGGATTCCAGATAATCGAGTGTGGAACCTGTTTTGGTATGCGCCTAAAGACCAGTGCGACGACTACCGTGCGTGTGGTGCTTACGGTATATGCGATTCAAATGCTTCCCCTGTTTGCAAATGCATGAGAGGGTTCGAGCCTAGTAATCCACAGGCATGGAATCTGAGAGATGGATCAGGTGGGTGCGTGAGGAAGACGAATTTGCAATGCATGGAGGATAAATTCTTGCACCTAGCTAACATGAAGGTGCCGGAGAGCACAAGGACGTTTGTGGATAGGAACATGAGTCTTACAGATTGTGAATTGTTGTGTTTGAGGAATTGTTCTTGCATGGCTTATGCTAACTACAACATAACCAATGGAGGTTCAGGCTGTGTGATTTGGGTTGGTGAGCTATTGGATATGAGGCAGTATGCGGAAGGGGGTCAAGATCTCTTCGTTAGATTGGCAGCATCTGATATAGGTAAGTACACAAAATTTTCAGTTGTGTTCTTGTTTAATTTATAAAAATTAGAGACAATTTCGAGTAGGTTAATTAGGAGCTCAAGTTTTGCCGCCCTTAAAAGTGTTTCAGCAACATGAGAGTCATTTCAAGTTTTCGCACATTTTTTCAGAAGCTATATAATGAAAGGTAAAGCGGTAGTTGTCTGCCTCACCTAACTTGCATTTGGCGGTCTGCACGTAGTAGGTGATTTTATTTATTGAAAATTATAATTTCACGATTCTCTGAATATCTAATTGATTACTAACAAGTTTTGCATTTCACGACAAACAAGTTTGTCAAAACTTGAATTTCCATATCGACCCATTGGGAAAAGCTTACAAAGCTTCCTAGAACCTAGATAGAGTTGGGACCCACGTGAACGCATGAGATGGGAATGGGATAGGATAGGATTCCTCCGACTGGCCGCTTCGCTGGTTCGAATTCCCTTGGCGTGACTTAGATGAAAATGAAATCACAGAAGGAGGGGCGGGGCTGTCAGTTAATGTAAATGCTTTTCTATTGGTCAAAAGTTGGTTTTTAGAATGGGGCGGCAAATTTGACTTGATGCGCCAGTCTAGGTTCTCTTAAGACCGTCTCTTTGCTTTGGGGACTACAACTACATTAATGAATTAAAAGGATAGTAAGCGGGATTGTAATTCCATGGACCTACCGTCAAAAATCGTACGAGTATCCTTCCTTCTAGAAAGAGAATGTCATATTATGTTAATTTAAACTTTTGGCAGGGTTGAGATATGGGGCTGAGAAGTCTAGGTTTAAATTAGCTTTATGTTGTTGGAATCCTTCTCGTGTTTGCGTAGTAATTGTTCTTGTTTGCGTCATCCATAGTTTGTGATTGCTTTCAGCTTATGAGTTGCATAGAGAACTTGGCCTGGATTTGGATGGACCTGGGAGTTGGGACACAAATGTGGGGTGAGATGTAGTTGAGTTAGGTGTATGTCCAGCCAAAGTTGAATTTAAAATCATTCATTCCCATCTGCTTTTGTCAATCCACGTGTGCTTTCAAAAGGAGAATATTGGTTGAAAGCACTTATTAATATGCAGCTTTTATTTTAATGACCCTGAAATTGACAAACCACATGGTAGGTTCTGTGGATCATGTTTACCTGAAATTGACAATCCCTGTTAGTACTTGTCATGGACTGAAGCAATTTAGTCTAATTTGCCTTAACTAGCTGGGCAAATTTTCATTTATGACGACCCAAGTTTGTAAAACTTTCACCATCAATTGTTGTTTTTTTCTTTTAAAGTCTGAATTTATAACAGGACTAACCACAAATCATGAGTCTAATATAAACTGATGTTTGTATTCTATCCACCATGTTGAAGATTAAAAAACTTGCACTTATTCTTTTTGCCTTGTTGGACATGACTAAGCACCATCTCCAATTCCTTTTTATTAGGTAACGGTGGTCATGTAGGTGCTCTCATTATTGGCATTTCAGTTGGCGCTGGAATTTTGCTATTAGCTATAAGTGGATTTTTTATATGGAAGAGGAAGAAATTGTTAAATACATGTAAACAGAGCACAGAACAGAAAGGTAAGATCGACAATTTTATTCACAGGTGTGTGGAGTTAGTTTCTATTTGGCTGTATTAAAAGTAAATGGCTTGCTGTGCTGTCCCTAAAATCAGGACCTCTGGAGAGAAGCCAGGACTTTATGTTAAATGGTGTGGTTGTCTCAAGCAAAAGAGACTACTCAGGTGAAAAAAGTACAGATGAACTGGAACTACCACTCTTCGACTTTGTCACTTTGGTGATGGCAACGGACAACTTCTCCGCAGAAAATAAAATAGGGCAGGGTGGTTTTGGTTCTGTTTACAAGGTAAATTCCTTGATCTTAGAGCAGACCCTAGAAAATATATGCATATGTAACCACTAAAACAAGCAAACCTAGAAGCCATGCATATCCTGAGTAGTGGCCCCTTTTACTTGTGCGATCCTGACAAAAGTAACCCTGTCAATGCCAGGGTAAACTAGTGGAAGGCCAAAACATAGCAGTAAAGAGACTCTCGAAGAACTCTGTTCAGGGAGCTGATGAGTTCAAGAATGAGGTTAGGCTTATTGCAAGGCTTCAACACAGGAATCTGGTTCGACTTGTTGGATGCTGCAGTGACATGGACGAGAAGATGCTCATTTACGAGTACATGGAAAACAGAAGCTTGGATTCTGCTTTATTCAGTTATTCTCTTTCAATCTCTTTTACATGCTTAGTTATTCTTTTTTTCCTTTATGGACAATGTTTGCAGTTGACTTCAAGGCACTCATGTTGGTTGACTTGCTGTTGTAGGTAAAGGAAGAAGCTCGTCACTGAATTGGCAAAGGCGCTTTAATATCATCTGTGGGATTGCTAGAGGACTTGTATATCTGCACCAGGATTCCAGATTTAGAATTATCCATAGGGACCTCAAAGCAAGCAACATTCTGCTTGATGAAGAATGGAATCCTAAGATATCAGACTTTGGCATGGCTAGATTATTTGGTGGAGATGAAACAGAGGCAAACACCAGGAGAGTAGTGGGAACATAGTAAGTATAAATGTTGAATTACTACTTGTTTGCAGGTTAAGAAAACAATTTCCCTTACACTAATTGATTTTTTTGTCGTAATGTTTATGTGCAGCGGTTATATGTCTCCAGAGTATGCAATGGATGGAATCTTCTCCGTGAAATCAGATGTTTTCAGTTTTGGTGTTCTGGTGATGGAGATTATAAGCGGCAAAAAGAACCGAGGATTTTATCATCCAAACACTGAGCTTAACCTTCTAGGTCATGTAAGTCTGTCTTAGCTTATGACGTCCATTTAATTAAGAATGTGCATAGGATTCCTTGTTTCTGTCCCTTATTTATATTTGGTTCCAATTCACTTTTACACAAAACTGCTTTTCTAATGACCAAGAAACCGTAATCACAATGCCGCAGGCATGGAAGCTGTGGAAAGAAGGAAACGGAATAGAATTGTTAGACACATCAGTTGGGATGTCATATTCATCCTTTGAGGTCTTAAGATGCTTACAAGTAGGTCTCCTGTGTGTTCAAGAACGTGCGGAAGATAGGCCAACAATGTCGTCTGTGGTCTTAATGTTAAGCAGTGAAACTGCATCAATGCCTCAGCCTAGAACTCCAGGGTTCTGCCTTGGTAGGAGTCCTTTTGAAACTGATTCATCTTCAGGAAAGCAAGACGAGTCTTTCTCTGTAAACCAAGTCACTGTAACAAGGTTAGATGCCAGGTGATTAAAGGGAAAAGCCTCATCTGGCACGTTTGTATATCATCATTTTGTGGCATCCTTTCCCTTTTTTTTTTTAATTCCTTGAGATAGTTCGCGAGTCTTATTTTGTCCACATATTCATGCTTAGCTTTTACAGTAAAATTGTATAAAATTGAGAGTATGTTACTACAAATTTCAATATAATTGAGCGTAGTTTAAGAAGATATACAATATATTTGGTAGCTATTGAGCAAAAGAATATCAAGTCTAATGTTGATGTCAAAATACGTATTCTTCAGAAGCTCCACTTGTGGATAAAATTCACCATTATCATTTATCAGAAAGAATATAAAAAATTAATTTAAATATTAAAAAAAGAGTTACCATCTCAATATTTAAAATTTTGGTTGAATACATGCTTAGTGCAATTTATACTAATTTTAGTTGTGATTCTTCTCATAATTTTTTTTAAAATTGTGAAATAATCAAATTAATATGCTATTAATGGAGAATCAAGGCTCGAAGTCAAATACAAGGAGTAGCAACATATACAGAGTTCAATTTAAAAGAATCTCCATATTGATGTTAACTATTGATTTCCTGACAGAAAATTATTTAACCTTTAAAACAAACTAGTACAAATAAATAACAACTATATTTACAAGGAAACTTCAAATCATGTTTTAAGTATAATAAGGGGATGATTCAAATTAATAAAAGATAATAATCTTTTTGGTTAACAGATTGATTCTCGATCAATGTAGGCATTCTAAACTTGTTTGTGTAATGCCCCATGCACTAATTAGATACATATAGGAACATTTGTCTAGGCTTCTCTCCGTAGGCATGGCAAGTTGGCCCAACCCAGTTGGAAGTCAACGGTTCAGGCCTGAGTTGATCAAGCTGTCCCGACCTATGGCTCGACCGAGAATGACAAAACGACTTTGCTTTTTGAACTTTTTAAAAAAATAATAAGTCGAGCTAAGCCACCTTGAGATAGTCAGGCCACGGACCCAACCCGACCTATTGCCATCTCTACTTGTACCGAAAAATATATGCAATTCCATCATTGCGAAAATTTGTTTGCTCGAATCATGCAATGTAGATAAGAATTCCTTGAACTCCTAGTTCAGCCATATAGAAATCATGTGAACATGCATTAGACGAGAAGTAAAATGAAAGTGAACCTATATCAAATTTAAGTTGCAGAATAAAGGAAAACAACAATGAGATAACAGAAAATAAAAATTTACCAACTTCCATGAAATTGGACTTACAAAATCAGCTCAACGAGGACTCTTAAATGGTTGGGGAAATCAAAGAAAAACGTGAGGCAATTCTACCAGTTGTAACCCTCGTTTACAAGTCATGCTAGAAGACACCTGATTATGAGTCTACTCAACAAATTGCTGTCAAAATATGCTCCCTAAGTTTAATAACTCCAGTTTGTTGTCTTATAGACGCTTTTGGATGATGCCAACTGTTTCTCATCTTCGCAGGAATCCCATTGCCTGGTATACATTATTAAGAGTAGTATCTGCTACTTCTGACGCTCTACTAGCGCCTTCATCCAAGACTTTATCTAAATAAGCTGAATCAGATATTATTTCACCATACCGAACCTGCAGAATTATAAACCTAGGTCTTCAGTTCAGATTGAGGACATCAACATCCCAGTTGAAACAAAGCATCACAAATTAACAACGATACTATAGAGCTACAAAGTAGATCTTTCCTATAGATAGTAAATGATACTAAATTCATCACCGAGTAGTATCAGTATTAATTATCTTCAAATCAAGTATCTGCTGAGAAAATCAGGCGTTTTGAAAGAATATAAACAAAGAATTGTCCTACCAGCTCAAATCTATGAGAGCTATCAACTATCAATTGCGGGGCGGTAGCATTGGCACTATTTGATTAGAGAGTTTCTCAATGTCGCACTACTACCAGTGTAACTCTTTGACTTGCTAATCTTAAATAACATGGTTTTTTTCACTTCAAGATGAAAAGTACAGTCTTCGTCCATTCATTTTCAAAGGCCACAACAATTTCAGTACTTGCCATGAAATGAGTTCTTTCCTGCTCGTTCCTTTCTCATACAATTTATGTTTACCGGCTAAAACTTGCAAAGGAAAATTTAGCGGAACCTTACAAATGGAAGACGGATGGAATTATAGCATCAAAGTATATGCTTTATCATTTAGTACAAGAACATTATTATGTATAGAACATTTATTACCCTAATTTTTATAAATAGATGAACTAAACTTACAGTCCAACCATTTTAGACCATTGCATATATTTTTCACCTTTCTCTTTCTTCTGTATCTTTGTTTTCACAATATACGAAAGTTAACATAGTATAAAATCTAATCTGACATAATTTTAGAACCAAATTCTGATCCTGAGATAGTACAAAATCTAATCTGACAGAATTTTAGAACCAAATTCTAATCCTGAGATCAAACTTCTATTTCTGCCTTTTAGTACTTAAACGCTTGGATCCTAAACCTTGAATCACTAACCTCTGTTTCATCTTTCTTCTTCAAAGCCTAAAGTTTATATCCCAAAACCTAAATTACAAACTTTGTTTCTTTTTCTTTATAATCTTTTGGTGTTTCATTTGTCATTGATATCTTCTGTCTTCTAGTAAACTCCTCTCATCTTTTTTTCTTATGGTCCACTGAGAGCATCACTACATCTGCTCTGTTTTCCTTTCCAATAGTCCATTGAGAGCATCAGTACTAATGTCTTTCTTTCTAGTAGCCCATAGAAAGTGCCATTACCCCTACTTTTATCTTTCCTTCCAATAAACAACCTTCCCTCAATTCTTGTCTTTCCCCTTTTCTAACTTATGTTATATCTACCCTCATTTCTTCTTTTCCAGCAAATATCTCTTTTCTACTCTCTCTCTCTTTACCTCTATTCTTCTGCAACCAAGATGCTTGTTCCTTTACTTTCAGGATTGGTTTTCCTTTTGTAATTTTATGGTTTATTTTAAAAAAATTCAGCAACAAGAGATTGACTGTCCTTAAAAAACATCTACTTACAAAATTGAGGGTGACCATTGAAACTTTACTATTTGATATATAGGTATTACTATGTATCTAACATAGGAACATTTCAGAATTATTTAGATATTGCTTAAAAATTTTGTTATCTTTTTTATGGTACATCATACCATCCACTATCATAGATAAACGGGATAAATTTAATGAATAGAATAACTTACTACCCTTTTGGTTTGTGTGGAATAAGTTTTACATTCAAACACATTAAATATATTCTTCTTCTTTCTCTTTCTTTTTATCTCTACTTTTACATAGCATCAGGGCTAATTTGCAATATCAGAGCTAATTTAGCTCGTTTCAAAGTATGTTTAGCATATCTAATTTAAAACTATATTTAGCATATCACATGCTAACATAACTCTCATCTATCATAGCTTATTGTATATGGAAAAATAGGCAGCAGCCTTTCTAAATCAGGCTGCATTTGATTATGCAGGTCCCAAAACATGCGTTTATTATCAAGTTAATGATAACCATCTTAGCATGTTATGTTAACAAGCTGCACTTTCACATTTTTTCCTCACAGGCTGAAGTCAGCTCAATCTCAGGTTCAGAATCTACCAAAAGGAAATTAATGCCGCTAATATGATATGGTGATTGAAGAAATAATTGCACCTACTTTTTGTCCCCGCTAATAACTAGCGTTGTTAATGGCAAAACGAGACATCAGTTACATTTTGAAATGCAAATTCAAAATCCTAATCGACAGTAAATGAGAACAAGTCATTATGCATAAAAACCTGGATGGGATGAAGATGATCAATCAAGGCATCTGCCAGAATAGATTTAAATGTTCCCCAGTTCATATCTTGGCATTCCAGTTGAACTTCCTGCCATCCATATATACCAACGGAAATCGGGTGAGGAATATCTCAAGATAATTCAAGATAGAAAGTTTCAGAAATGGAAGAATTATAAAGCAGCTTAAGCAAACAACATATTAACTACATCACCTCCTTTGTCTTGCCAGAAATAAGCTGATATACTGAAAGAAGGTTGTTACATTCAGGCCTTTCAGGATTGTCAAATTCCAAGCTGTAAGAGTTGCAAGAAGAGGCAAAAGCAGCACATGAGATTTTGAAACACAATACAGGTTAGATCATTCCTGTAAGAAGACTAGCAGAGGAAGGAAAAACAATTTCCCCCTTCTGGATAGAATACCATGAAAAGGAATCCGTTTTGCAACGTTTTATCTTGTTTGCTATCATCTGCAAATGTAAAAGGAACATAAAACGTCAAACTCAATGAGGAAGTAAAATAGAAATAACATTAGAATCTCTCACTAACAGTTTAGACAAGTTCTCGCAATCAAAGATTCATGAGGGAACAAATTAATCACTACCAACCATAGGCATTAATCGAAATAGCAAACTTACAACATCTACAATGTAACAGAAATAAACCTAAAATCTTGATTTCCATGCTTCACACTTTTGGGTTAAAGGATAAAATATCAGATCCCATAAAACATCAACTTCCAAACTCCAGTCCTTTGATTTGAAATGACTTGAGTATCCTGGATTTCATGCTTTCTCACCATTTATTGTTGATTCCTAAAAACTATTTAAGCTGTTTAACTACAGAACTAAAATACTTGGTTTCCCGATTCACTGAAGCACTAGACCTTATTGGTTTCCAGTCTCCAAATTTAACACTGATGATGCTTCATAGTCGCAAACATCTTTTCCAACTCCCACTTAACAGTCTCAATTGGTCTGGGAGGCAAGATTCTTTGGGAAAAAAAATGATATGAAAGAGAAGATATGCTCTAATTTAGAAATAAAATAACAGATTACAGTATAATTGGTTGATCTACAAAGAATAAAACAGATTAAACTACTGCAGTGGGAACATTAAAAGTACCCATTATTGTTAAGAAGGGAAAAGATCTGTAGTCGTATATACTTCTACAATAATCAATAATTTTAAACACTAAGTAGTCAAATTACAATACATAGGTAAAGTGCGTGAACTCACATCTTTTGAGTCAAGAAGATTGATTCTAGATTGGTCAGAAGGTGACGATTTGGACATCTACAAGATTGAATCACAGGGAAATGTCATTAAGCGTCTGAAACATGATGAGAAAAGAATAATTAGATATTTAGCAGTTTTTTATTTTCAGTTAACATTTTTACATTTTACTGCTTACAGTGATCAACTATAAATTGGAATTAAGGACAAAAATCATGAGCCACAGTTTGATAGAAAAAAACAGGCACAGGAATATACATACAGTAAACTAGTAACAGCCAATCTTTTCATGGACAACATTGTCATAAACAGAATTGTTTCTTCACATCTTTACTTAAAAGATACAGTAGAAGGAAAACTAGAGCACACTTATTTATCTTTTCCTCCATGAAGTGGGGTGTCTTGGGCCATGGGCTTCACTTGGGGCATATCATCATACCTGGGAGGCTTCACATCCCTTATGAAGAATGGATGTTTGGGGGCTCTACCACTGATCCCTGACAAGATCTTCCAACAGGAAGTGTATAGAATCACTCCCAGCAATGGTCAAAAGTCAAATTTTCTTTTTAAAACCTATAATCAGCTTTTGGGAGTTTATGAAATCATAAAAGCTCTGAACATGACCAAGAACAGAACTAAATACCGCCTTGGTTTCCCTTCCTTGTCTATGGACCATTGTAGGGCTAAATCTGAATTGCAACATGAATTGGAGAACTAAGTCACACATGCCAGTTGTCTTAGATTCTTCTTTTCATAAATTGTAAAAGTGCAAATCCAGTAACTACCCAAAGCCCTACCCACCTTGGTGAAGAATTGAACACCCAACTTCTTGGAAAAGTGCAGGGTGCTTTGCCACTGTGCTAACTAAATAAGCAAACATAAACAGCATACCAAGATACTACAGTGACTTATCCCAGGAGTCATGAAGAGACTTTTTCCATGAGTTAGAGAAAGAATAGTACAAGACTAATTTAATGGAGAATTACTTCCTCTACCAGTTATGCTTTGTGACTATTAAGGCAACTAAGGATCTTATATTTACAAAAGATGAGAGTATCAATTGAAATAGAAAAGGCAATAACAAGACAACAGGACATAGAACATATAAGATGAAATCTATCACGTAAATCTTTAAAATAAGCTTAAAGATACAAACAGCTGGCTCATAATCTAATCTTAGCAATTTTCAATTGTAGTAAGTGCCCCAACAGTGCCAAAATAAACATGGTATGCCAACGATTTAAAGATACAAATCTCCAATTAAAATTAATTGCAGACAACCTTTGAGAGCCCATCAGTAAGAGACATAACTCGAGCTCCAGCAGGTGGGATAAGTGGCTCAGGAACCTACACAAAAAAATTTACATTAAGGTCTAAAAAACTGCTTTGATTACTCCTTATTCATGATGACACTGGAAAGTATAAAATGGAAACAAAATATCCACCTTAAAGATGGGTCCTCCTCGCCTGTTACCAGAACACCAAGTTTCAGTAAAAGTTAAATACGGGCATCGCAACATTTAATCTTTACAAAGAATCTCCAACCACGCCAAAAAGTAATTGCTTACCCTCCCAATTTTTTCCACTTTCTTCCTCCATATAAATAATTAATGCGCTCAGCCAACTCACGAGTCAACTCCAGATGTTGCTTCTGATCCTCACCAACTGGTACAAAGTCAGACTGTGGAGTCACACTGCAAACACGTAAGGATCGTGCACTCCCAGCAAATTATCACTTCTTATAAACATCTAAACATGAATTGATGTGATTAAATCACAATAAGGTGCACTATATAAGACATTAAACTCCATGATTCAACTTCAATCATCCTCCTTTTCCATTCTTATTGTTTCCAAAACATGTAACCTTGGGGGAAAGTCTCAATAAAATCTTCCAACAAATGCATAGCTTTTCACTTCACATGTGAAAAATGTAGCCACCTGATATAAAAGAATATCTGAAGCCATCAGAACAGGATATGTCAAAAGAGCAACTCCAACGTTTTCGTCTCCCTACAAAGATCAAGTGCAGATCATAAGAGTCAATCTCTATGAAATCAAAGATGACAATAGTAGAATAAAAAGGAAATGTACAGATAACATTATTAACTACAGCTATAATGACATAGAGATTATGTTAATATTACAGGTAGAAGTAGAATCATAAGAAGTGAACACTATTTAGCAAAAAAGTTTTGAAGAATATTACTATGGCAAGAAGATGATTGCACAATCAAGGGCAGTATAGAACCCACTGCATATTTACCATTTTAATGTGTGAAAATACAAACTAGATAGCTAAGGCTTACAAAGCCATTCTAGTGAATAGGAATTCAAGGAAACAACTCAATATTACAGTGGAGATGAATACCCACAGCTTTCCTGGATTTCTCTTTAAACTGAATCATTCTATTTAGCCAGCCAATAGGAGTGGCAGAACTTAGGAGCCACATAAGTTCAACATGAGCACGGACATTAGACTGTAAAAATACAGAAGCCTGCATGCAAAAATCAGAGAAATTAAATAAATAAAAATATTTGTATATTTAAATACTGCTTGCCATGAAAATTATAGAGGAATAATAGCTGAAAAACCTTGGAAGTGTCAATGCCACAAGCTAAATAAATTGCTGCAGTCTCTCTTGTAGCCTTAGCTAGTTGTTGAGTATCATATGGCAATGTAATCTAAAATCATAAATGTGATAATAGTTCAAAATTAAGTGAAACAAGAAAAGTCAACTTACAGAATAAGCAAAACTAAAGCAAAGGTTGAATCTTAGTCCTGAAGTTACTCCAAAACCAAGAAGAATGAATCAAAGGTTGAGTGTATCCCTGTCTTAGAATGCAACACATTATATTAGCTCTTTTACAAAGTCATCCATCAGTACTAATCAAATTAAATTCCCAAATATTCAACCCCGTAATAGTCAGGTAATTAATCCATATTGGAGTTTACCATTTTTCATAATAAGAAACGCAAGTAAACTAAGTCTAAAACTTAAAAAGGTTTTGCACCAGATTCTGTATAATATTTAGGCAGCTTCTTAAAACCGAAATGCTTTTTAGTACATAAAAGGACTGGGATTTGACTAACTTCAAATTAGTTGGTAATCCACATAAGTAGCAACTTCATTTAGTTGCATCTCTCCGTCATGACGATTTAATTAATATAGCTCGACTACTTTCTTACTCTCCAATAGGCTACCTCAAATCAGATCCCTTTTTTAAACAACCTTTTACATTGCTTAAGTTTCTTATCTTCACTTGATTGCAATACTTTGGCAAGGACATTAAACCATTGTTAATGATTGCTCCAAATGCATTTACAAGTACATTCTTTGAAATGCCATCAATTTAAGGACGATCGATCTTTTAATCCAAGGAAACAAACATCACTTACGAGTTAAGCAATATTCCTAGCTGGTAAACAGAGCCCAAGAAAGAAATTTAAAGGACATAAACATCATAATGATTTCATAATTGTTACAAGGGTCCATTATGTCATCTGGATTGCACAATGCACAATGTCGAGCTTACAAACTTTAACAGATATTGAAACATACCGCGTGGAGGTCGACTATGAAGAAAAAGGTATCATAAGTATCCTGCAAGCAAAATTAAAGGCCAAGAAATAGTTAAGGCATCATTTAGGAGTTCTCTATGACTACCTCTTGCATCAAAAGTTCAAATCTTTAAAGGAAAAAAAAATTGAAATAGCTATGGAGAAACAAAAAAGCAATTGCAAGAACAGATAACAGAAAGAGGAAGCAGTATTTAAAGTTCTACTTATGATGGGATCTGCTAAGAATGATGCAAACGAAACCTGAAATGCAATCCAATTCTTTATAGCACCAAGATAATTGCCAAGGTGTATAGATCCTGTGGGCTGGACTCCAGACACTATTCTTTTCCTGAAAGAGAAAGATGGAAACTTTAATAGGTTCCTTCACAGTTAAAAGGATATTTATCTAACAAAGGAGAAAGTAAGAGAAAATACCTACGACAACCAACATATCTATTACCATGCCATTCCTGTAGTTAAGAACTAGTCTTTCAAGTAACTAATCCTCCCATGGAAACCAATGAATGAACATTTAAAAGGAAAACAGAGATAGAGAGGAGAAATACTTTACAGAACTTGAAGGAGGAGTTATGGGTTGTGACAAGGAGAAGGTACAGTAGCGACGAAAGCGACGAACTAATGAAGGAGAAGTCATCAAACACTTTCTTGGAATTCCACAAATTCCACTACACCAACTTCTGCTTGTTAAAAACTCTCAGTATTCAATACCCATTTAGCAAATATAGAAAGAGAGATTGCGTGTTGCATTTGTATTAATGAATGAATATTCTTACCCAATGGAGACAGCCAGCATTTTCGCTGATCGTCAACGGCGTTGGACGGTGGCAGGAGGGATAGAGTGTGTGGCTATGGGCCTTCGTCTGCGAAGTTTTATAAGGATATAGGAAGTTGGGAACACTGGAGCAGGGTTGAAGATGGGAACGAACGACGTTGTCGTTTCATGTTTATATTTAAGGAGCAGCAATCGATTTGGATTCCTCCGTAAAACAAGTATTTAGTAACTCTTATCTTATGTAAGTCAATTTTGGGTTCAGATACTAATATCAACCTTAGACTAGTCACTGTATGAAAGATTGATGCAAACAGTGTTTCTTTTTACTTTATATAAATCAAATTGTGTGTTTTGAAAATAAGGGTTTGTTTGTTTTCATTTTTGTTTTTAGTTTCTATTTATAGATATCTTCCGGTTAAAAAAAAATGATGAAAACCATAAAAGTATTTTTTTTTGTTTCTGTTTTTGTCCATAATTATTATCAATTAAATATTTATTATTTAATTACTTAATATATTAATTTTTAATAAGCATTATGAAATTTTAATTTGATATTATATATTTAGTTAATTAAGATTAATTTAATAAGAATTATGAATAATTTTATTTAATTTATAATTTTATTTAATTTTTGTAAATAATTTAAGTTTAATAATTATTAATAAATGTAATTAAATTTGAAATATCTTCAAAATATATAAAATTTAAATAAAATTTCATTTAATAATTAAATTATATTTAAAATAAATATTGATTTCTAAATAAAATTTTAATTTTAAATTATTTATTTTAACAAAATAAAATAATTTTATTATTAAAATATTATATAAGAGATTAAAATAAATTTATTTAATTAAAAATAATTTATCTTTAAGTTTTATCTAACATGTAATTATTATAAGTGATAAAAATATAACTACATTAACACTAACAACTAAATAAGTTTTTGTTTTTATTTAAAAGAAAAACAGAAAATGGAAAATAGAAAACAAAAAAATGAAAACTATAAACTATAAAAAAAAAACAAAGTCGAAATAAATGGCCCTTAAGTTTAAAAGAAATATCACGTATAATTCAAGGTATAAGGCATTTGTTTACATCAAGAAGTTTGGCCTTAAAAGAAAAACTTCCTTAGTTAAAATTCAAGAAGAAGCAGTCGCATTTATGGCAATGTATCATCTATAGTATAACATCCAAGTGATCCTCATTTGTTAAGTGAGGAGAAAAAAAAAGTTTTATATGACCATACCAATGCAGTTTGTATTCATAATTCACTAATCAAATAAAAATTTAAAGCACAGTGACTTAAAATAGTGATAAAAACATAAAGTTTTTCAACAATTTGATATTGGTAAGAAGGAACTCCAATAAGATATGCTTCCTAATCAATCATATAATGCTTTGGTGACATCTCAAAATGATCTGAAAGAAGAGGTACTTACTTTCTTCAAGAATTCTATAAGAACTCAAGCCTCAATTGCCTCGTATGTGCAATTATTTAGGTTTCTATCAGCAAACAATTCTTTAAAGATGAATTAGAGATGTTAAATGGTTTTATGAATGCTAAGACATTGAGAGAGACGTTTTTGAGTTGAGTCTTGATAAGGCTCTAGGCCTCGATGAACTTACTGGTTGTCTCTTTCAAAAAGCATGACCTCACATAAAGAATATGGTGAATGATGCAATTATTGAATTTTTTTGACAAAGGTAAGCTACTAAAAGAGATTAATAAGAAATTCTTATGCCTCATTCCTAAAGTTACTAACCCAATAATCTAGTATAATGCTTCTACCCATCCCTACTATTCTATTACTTGCTCTAAATCTTCTTTTTCTTCTCCACTTCAGTTCATTGTTCTTAGTTCCCTTCCATCCAACCATTGTGGCTTTCCCAACAACTTCACTTCCTAACCCATACTAAGTGCAATTTATTCTCGATCTTTCCCTTTTAATGTTCTGGCCTTGCTTGGTTACAGATTAGGAACGATTAGTTGAATCTCCATTACCTGACACAATGGTTCTTTTCCTTTTTCATTTAAATATCCCCCTCTTCTTCAAACCTTAATTAGACAAAATCATTGGGAGGACACTTTCCACCTTTATACACCAGCTCTTCTCTTGTCCATGCCAAGCTGAGCTCTACTAATGCCTCCTTTGCCCCCTTCTCATGTTGTTTGTTTCGAATGTTTTTACACCCCTATCACCTCCTATGGTTCCAATTCCTTCACCCATTTTCCTCACACGTATCCTTCAAAAATTCAGGTTCTTATTTTTAGTCTTGGTTAGACCACTAATATGTCTAAAGCTCCACTAGGTAGGAAGACTTAGTCTTAGGTTATAGGTGATAAATCTCTTAACATCAAGCTCTCCTTCATCTCCTAGAACAGAGGTGCTAGTAATGAAGTTATTTCCCCACCCATTGAAGTGTTGCAATCAAGCGCATCTAGGTGGTTAAGTACTATTGTTGGATATTTTGTGGACAAAGCCGTTTTTCCTAACTTGCCCTTTTTCCTAACTTTGATAGGTGTAGATTGCATTGTATTTGATATGTGTGTAGTGGTTAATTTGATTGTTTAGTGTGTGTTTAGGTTAAGAATTATGTTAGTTCATAAATATTTGTGTTTTAAGTATTCTTTGAGTGAGAGCATGTTTTTAAGCTTCAATTATATATATATGAGGTGTTGTGATGAGTTTGTTAGTGTTTCAAGACATTTAGAAGAGTTTCAAATGAGACCCGAACCAAACCCAGGGCCACGATCTGGGGAATTTGTCACAATCATGACAGAAGCACCAACATAGACCCACGATAATGGGGAATCTGTCACGATTGTGATAGAAGCTCGAGCATAAGGCCACGATTGCAACAGAGAGCAGATAAATAGGCCATGATCATACACTAAAGGCCACGATCGTGACCTGCGAGCAGACAGACGTGGAGTCTCGAATTCAAGTTTTTGAGGGACATTTCAAACATTTTGGACCCCAGAAAGACACTAGGGTTACCTTAATTAGTAAAGATTATAAAAGGATTATGAAATAACCCTAAAAGGAGTCTACATTTAGCCTACATTTGGAAATCCAAAAAGAGAGAGACAAAAGAAGAAGAGGAGGGTTTCGATGTCGAAGCTTCCTGGAATAGGTGATCTCTCGACGTCATTGCTTTCCTGAATCATCCAACCTCAGTTTCATTTCTACCCATTTACCTTTTTGTTCATGTAATGTATAAGATTGAGATGGGTTGTATGGTTATTGATTTTGAGTTGTTAATGATGTTTTAACTTTTCCTTTAGGATTTTGCTTATATTTAATGTTAATCTAGTTGAATTGTGTTTAATTGATTTAGGTGTTATGATTGATTAATGTTTTGTATATTTCGATAACAAACCGAGAGGGTGAACTGGATAAAAATGATTAAATTGGATTAACAAGAGTTAGGCGATCTAATTAACCACTTTTTTTTTTGAAACTAATTAACCACTTAATCAATCTAGTCGTTAATTTCATAGAGAGAGGTCCCATGGGAGACCTGATTGTTTATTAGAGAGCTTTAGAACTAATTAGAATTGTGGTCCTTTGTGAATTGAGAGATTGCAAGTTCATAATTAGATTAGGTTTTACAATTTAGGGAATGGTTATAACTCGAGAGAGAGTAATCAACTCTACAATCATCTAGAACTGAAACCCCATAAACACAAAAATGATTAGATTAGCATTAATGATAGGTAAAATCCCCTCTCTCATAACTTGATTAATTCTCTTGGCAGATTTCCATTGTTACAGTAGTTACCGTTAGAAGTCATTAAATAGGTAAACAACCTCAGTTTCCCTTTCATGAAAATAATAAGCTAAAAGAAATGAAGTAGGTCAAACAAAAAAGAAAAAGAAGAGAGTGTGTGTTAATAACTATTCCGCTAACCCAAAAAGGGTTAACAATAGAGCTAGTATCCAGTTGTGAGCTATGATCTAGTTGAGTAACCGGTGGAATTCATCACAATTGTTTGTCTTCGTATCAAAAGGCTAGAATGACGCTCCAACTAAGCTAGCTTAATAAATAAAAAAATGGCCTAGTTGAGTAATCGAGAGCATTCATCATCAATGTTTGTCATCGCGTCAAAAGACTAAGTCAATGTTAAAAAAATTAGAAAAAGTGTATATGTAATAAAACCCTACTGATATGATAAATTAGCTAAAAATTTTCATGAAAGGAATACACGTCTATAAGTGACATGGGTTTAAAATTGAGTTGTTTATATCTTGATCGATGTGTATGTTTATATTAAACTACTTAGGCATAACAGAATAAGTCAATACATTGAACTTGTGATATAACTATTGTTTATGATTAAGTTGACTGCATAGCATTCCGCATCAGTTGCCATCAATTTTGACATTGTATGCATGTATGTTTTTGTGTATTTGTGTTCTTTAGATTATTTTTGTGTTTGATTTTGCTTGAGGACAAGAAAAAGTTTAAGTGTGGGGGAGTTGATAGGTGGCATTAATACATACTTTTCTTAGGATAATTTGTTAGTTAATTGTGATAAATGGATTGTTGTTAACTTGTTTAGCTTATGTTGTGTCTTAGTTTCATATAATTGCATAATTATGTATGAATGTATGTTAATATGCACAAATGTGTGTGAATTAGGTCTTTAAGATTAGGTTTTGCATGAATTTTGCAAGGCATTTTTGCATGTCTTTTTTCTTATAATATGTTGGCATTAATTGCATGTGTTTTATCATGATTAAGTGATTAATTTTGTTGTTAATCAATAGGTTTGAAGGTGGTCTTGATGGATGGAAGGATAGAAGAATCAAAGAGAAAGCAAGTCATGTGACCCAAAAGAAAGCTGGAATTTTCTCGGGCCAACCCATCACCAATGTTAAGCTTTCACAAGAAACAGTTCTTATTAGATGATTTCCGTTTTAAATCTAAAAGAAAGAGGAGAAATTCAGTTTCAAATTGGTGAAATAGCGGCCCAATTTGGATAAGAAATCTATAAGATATCATAGATTGAAGTCAAGACAGAAAATAGAGTTTTCTGGAAAATTCCAACTGGCAACTTCCTCCTTCCTACGTTGTTTTAAGCATTAAATAGGGTATAAAAACTCAATTTTAAATCTCAAAAAGAGAGGAGGTCGTGCAAGACATCCAAGGCAGAGAGAAGAATGCATTTTGAAAGAAAAAACCAAGATAATTCAAGGTGGAATCAAAGGATTTTAAGGAGACACAAAGCTACCACTATAAAATTCCAGCTTTGCTCTTCAATATATAAGCTTTACTTCTTCTCTTTTCTTGATTCTTTGTTGTATTTTGTTGATTGAGAAGCATGTATGGATATCTTATAAACATGTTGGATGAGATTTTGATGGATTTCTAAATAGTTATTAGGGTTGTTATTGCCTAAAATATGTAGCACCTCACTTTATTCAATATTAAAAAAGTGTTTGATGTTGTTTGATGTTTATGGTATATGGCTGTCCATACTTAGCTCACATAGAGATATGGAGTTAAGAAATATGTTATTAAGTGCCATGAGAGTGGGCTTACACCAAGAACACTCCATATATTAAGTACCTTTCCATTTGGAGAGAGATCTTGAATGGAAAAGTGGTTGTCCAAAAATCTGTTCATATCCTTTTAATGGTTAAGTGAAAAATGGCAAGTAAGAGCTTACATAATTCATTTACTTCATTAAATAGGGCTTATTTGGTTCAAATAATGAGAGTGAAAGAACCAAGACATTAGGAAATCTTGGATTAAACATAATGAACATTGCTAAAATGAGAGAATACATAGTTAGGTAATGACAATCCTAAGTTGTTAAATTGATACTTTGATTCACCATTTTCTGAATTTGTATTCTTACTTTTGTGACAACCCTAAAATGTGTATGTATGACTCTTAATTTTTATATTTTGGAATCTTTCAAATCTAATTATTTGAGTTTCTTGAACAAAACAAAATTTGGATCATTTCTGTGACTAACCAATCCCTGTAGGACGATACCTATCTATACTGCAAATTTTGATTTGTATACTTGCAGAATAAGAGTTTTAATTTAAAATTTGGAAAATTACCTATCACTAAATAGGGTGACAATGAAGAACAAGTACCTGTTGTCGAGAATAGATGATCTTTTAAATCAGCTAAGAGGAGTTCTCATATTTTCCAAGATTTACTTGAGATTGAGAAACTGGCAGTTGAGAATAGCTAAGTCAAGTATTCCCAAAATAGCTTTTCGTACTCGGTATGGCCAGTATGAGTTCCTAGTGATGCCTTTCAAATTAACTAATGTACCATGCGCGTCTATGGCATTGATGAACAAGACTTTTCAAGAGTAACCGGATCAGTTTGTGATAATTTTCATTGATGATGTATTGGTGTATTCAAGGAGTAAAGAGGTAGATTTTGAAGGAGAGACAATTGTATGCAAAGTTGAATAAGTGTAAGCTTTGGATGGAGCAGGTAGTTTTTCTTGGTCATGTGGTGTCCTAATAAGGAGTGATACCTGATCTTGCTAAGGTAAAGGCAATTATAGTCTGGGATTCACCTAGAAATATATCAAAGGTAAGGAGTTTTCTAGGACTTGTTGGGTATTATAGGAGATTTGTAGAAGTATTTTTTATGATAACTAACCCGTTGACCAAGCTACTGAAGAAAGGAGTTTAGTTTGAGTGGACCATTTAGTATCAAGAGATTTTTTAGGAGCTTAAGCAGAGATTTACTTGTAGCTCAATTCTAGTGCTACCATCAAGTGGTGGAGGTTTTGAGGTATATACTGATGCTTTGAGGATAAGTTTCGGTCAGTTAAGATCACATGAGTTGAATTATCCTATCCATGATTTAGAGTTAGCAGCTATTGTTCATACTCTTAGGATTTGAAGACATTATTTATGTAGGGAGACATTCTAAATCCTTACAGATCATAAGAGCCTTAAATATATCTTAACTTAGAAGGAGTTAAACTTAAGTTAGAGAAGATGGATCAAGCTACTGAAGGATTATGATTGTACTATTGATTTCCATCCAAGCTAGGCTAATGTAGTGGTGGATGCTTTAAATAGGAAAAGATTAGGGGTAATGGTTTGTTTGAATGGACATAGTATGACACCATTGATAGAGTTGAGAGCACTAAATGTGAGACTAGAAATTAATTATGTAAGTGGTTTAATGGTGACATTACAAGGTCAGTCATATTTGGGAGATAGGATCAAAAAGGCACAAGCTCGAGATTCTCAGTAAGAGCAGATGGAGCATTGGTGATTGAGAGGAGAATTTGTGTGCTGGATGTAGATGGACTACGATAAGAGACTTTGAAGGAAGCTTATAGTGCACCATATGCTATGCATCCTAGTACTATAAAAATGTATCGGAACCTAAGACCTTATTACTAGTGACCAAAAATAAAAAAAGATGTAGCTGAGTTTGCGTCAAGGTGTTTGACCTATCAGCAAGTCAAGGTAGAACACCAGCCATCAACAAAGAAACTAAAACCCTTAGCCATTCCATTATGGAAGTGGGAAAATTTTTTGATGGATTTCATGGTTGTGTTATCGAGGACCAGATGTAGACATGACTCATTTTAGGCGATTGTGGATAAGTTAGCTAAATCAACTCATTTCTTACTTATACAATAGACAGACTCCTTGCATAAGCTTACCAAGTTGTATTTTGATGAGAATGTGAGGTTACATGGGATTCCAGTGTCTATTGCATTAGAACAAGATCCACAGTTTACTTATTAGTTCTAAATGAGTTTACAAATAACTTTAAGGACTAGGTTGAATTTAAACGTTGCATTTCACCCTCAATCAGATGGATAGTCAAAGCGTACGATTCAAGCATTGGAGGATATGATGAAAGCTTGTGTGCTGAACTTTGAGCGTGATTGGGATATTTATCTACCTTTAGCATCGGTATGACACCATTTAAGGCATTATATGGAAGGTAGTGTAGAGATCCGATATGTTCGGATATAGAGGGTGCTAGATTGCTAAAGGGACCAGAGTTGGTTCAAGAGACGATAGAGAAAATAAGGGTGGTAAGGTAATGCTTGAAGGCAACTCAAGATCGGCAAAAGAAATATGCCAATCAAAATCGTCGAGATATGGAGTACAATATTAGAGATATGGTACTTCTACGGGTATCACCTTGGAGGAGAATTCTAAGGTTTGGTAGGAGAGGAAAGTTGAGTACTAGATATATCAAGCCGTATGAAATTATACAATGTGTGGGGTTGTTAGCTTACAAATTAGCATTAACAAAGTTATCACATATTCGTGATTTGTTCCATGTGTTGATACTAAGATGATACCTATGTTAAGAAGATACCTATCGGATCCTAATCATGTTATATCGAGGCCTAATATCGAAGTTACAAATGATATGACTTATAAAGAAGAGCCAATGGATATATTAGACAAACATATTAGGAGATTAAGGAGATGGGAGATTTTAATGGTTCGAGTTTTGTGGAGTCATTATCGTTCTCGAAGAGAGGTGACTTGGGAGGTAAAAGATAAAGTTCGACGTTAGTATCCTCATTTGTTTGGATTCTTAAATACGTTGTTGGACCCCGTTTTCGGAGCCCAACATCGGACACGGAAGCATGAAACTTGAGCGGGGAGGAAAGACTTGGAAGTTTAAACTTTATAAAAAGGAAAGGCCCTCGAAAACAAAAGGGGGCGTCGCCGCGACGTCTGGGATGTCGTCGCGACGAGCACAGGCAAGGATTACGTCGCGGCGAACGATTTATCATTCGTCGCGACGAGCCTGCAAGCATCACGTCACGGCGAACGGTTTATCTTTCGTCGCGACGTACCTGCGATCGATTTGTCGCCGCGACGAACAAATGATTCTCGCCGCGACAAACACACCTGACCCCAAATTATGCAAACTTAAACTCTTTAACTACCCCAAAATATACAAAGTTAAACTCTTCAACTACTCAACCCCAACTTCAACTCTACTAAATGCAACCATGATTTTCCCCACAACCATCATCAATTTAAACTCAAAACAAAAAGAACTTATTCATAAACACATGGAATTCCAAAATCCAAATACATATTTCATTAATAACTAAAGTAAGAGTTTTACAAAGCTTTAATGGCATTTCAAGCCATAATACATCAGTTGAGTTCAAGATCCAAAAATACAAAATACACTTGAACAAATAAAACTTGAAATGTGACTAAAGCCTTGAATTTCAAAAATGTAA
>JAOTBA010000002.1:27948602-27961399 GCA_025629845.1 Erythroxylum squamatum | reverse complement strand
GTAATTAATTAGATTAATTACTACCGGCTTAGTGATGAACCTATGTGGTCACACACTTACGAGTGTAATATTTCCCGCTTATGATTATTTAATTTATTATGAGATAATTTATTAAATAATCTATATGGCAAATTATTATATTTTTTGCTAGCACAGAAAATATAATTAATATTAGAAATTATCTTGTACGAAATGAATGAATAAAATAAAATAGTTTTATTTTATTTCATTTTAGAAATAATAATAGAATAAAAATAGTTTTATTTTATTTTATTTTATAAATAAAAATTATTATTTATTTATTTAAAAACAAAAGGTCAGTTAAATAAGAACTTTGTAATGGTTACAAAGGGGTGTGTTGGTTTACTGAACATGAACGTTGAGAATAACATGCATGTAAAAACTGATAGTGATAAATAAGTTATTACTTGGTTTTTCGTTTTTGTAATGTAAAAGCCATAACTGTTTTGTTCTTCTGGATGTTACTACATACAAGAGAGAATTTGTGTTACGTTGTGTGTGCGGTGAAATACATACAAGATACAAAAAGGAAGTTTTTGAGTGTATGAAAGTGGCAACATACAGGAAACGAAAAATATACACATGCATGTTGTTTTTCGTTTGTATAGAAAATTTATATACACAAAAAGACAAGAGAAAATAGATATTTGAAGAAAGGTTCTTCAAATTAACCATAGACATATCAAGAGTTGAAAGAGAGACATATTTTTCGGTGTGGAGCACATAGAGACTTCGTAGTTTCGAAGTTCATATCGGTTAATTCTTACGAATTCCAGGTATTTATCGTTTACCTATTGATATTATTAGTATGTTGTTAAACGCAATAGATAGTATATGATTGCAATTTTTATTTCCGCTGCGTATTGCGATCCTTCAGGTATGACAAAAGAGGAGAAAATATTGATCACCTCGAGAGAATCCACTTCGACAATAACTCGTCGAAAGAGTGAAATCTAACTTTGGTCACTTGATATTTAAGAAATCCTTAGTGACATTTGGAGTCTTGTCGGTGAGAAAAGAGGAAAACAGCAACTATTTCTCAGCTTTTGATCTTCAGAGGTGGCCTTCCCACTCCAATTGATGGTAGGACCTGTTCATTGAAGTTTTTCCCTACTAGAATACTTTATTTATCGTTGTTGGGATTAGGTATGACCTTTGCTGACAATACATTAGGGAAGATATTTGATGTTTGCGTCTTGATTAGCGAGACAATGTTTGAGCCTTTATTTTCTAGAGAAAAGTTGAACGCTCAGTGGACAACTCCATTGTTACGGATTAACAAATACCAGTACGCATCCCATAAAACCGGCCCTTCATACTCACAGATTTCCCTGCACATGGGAGTCGGGGTGCTGCATTAATTCCAGAAGAACAATTATGCAATTTTTGGTCCTTTGCTTTAAGAAAATTGTGTAATCAGATTGACTAAAAGTCAAAATCAATTTATTTCATTCTCTCGGGTGACTATTGGGGCATTTTATTGAGAAGACGCTATGGGACCCAAATATTCAACCACTCTGCACTAGAAATATTTTTTTTGCATTCTTTAAACAACATGGGGGAGCTCCGGAGAAAGATCTAACAACTTGAATTTGGTATTGTTAATGAAATGGAAGATGATGAAAATTATAGGAAAACTAATGGGCAAGGAATTGTTTCTATCTGTTTGGTCCGCCTTCATACTTCTGTTTCCTGAACACACTAATGCAGCTGACAAAATTATTCCTGGGCAGTCCATTAATGACAGCCAGACCATGGTATCAGAAGGTGGTAAATTCGAACTAGGATTCTTTAGTCGTGGAGATCCGAGTGTTCGATATTTAGGAATATGGTATAAAAGTATACCGATTCAAACAGTTGTCTGGGTGGCAAATAGGGATAGCCCACTTGTGAATTCTTCTGGAACGTTAACGTTCACGGTTGATGGGAATGTTGTCCTCCTCAACCAAACAAAAGACCTATTGTGGTCTTCAAGTTCTTCGCATGCTGTAAGAAGTCCAGTTGCACAGCTTTTAGACACTGGAAACTTCATTCTGAGAGATGATAGTGATAACAACAAAAATAACTTCTTATGGCAAAGTTTTGATTATCCATTTGATACATTGCTAGCTGGCATGAAACTGGGTTGGAGCAAGAAATCTGATCTGAATTGGCACCTGACATCTTGGAAAAGCTCTAATGATCCCTCTTCAGGAGACTACACATACAGTGTGGATCCTGGGGGGCTTCCCCAGCTCGTTCTTCGGAAGGGATCTACAGAGCAGTTTCGCAGTGGACCATGGTATGGGACTCAGTTTAGTGGTATGCCAGCTCTCATGACAAACCCAGTTTTTCAACCCACATTTGTCTCCAGTGGTGATAATGTGTACTATTCCTACGAAATCATGAACAACCTCACTTCAAGGTTTGTCTTGAGTCCATCTGGCCTTGTCCAGCATTTCTCATGGAATGATAGACTCTCAGGTTGGAACCTCCTGTTCACTGTCCAACAAGACCGTTGTGACACTTACGGGTTTTGTGGTGATTATGGCGTCTGTGATATAAATAATCCCACCTTTTGTTCTTGTATGAAGGGCTTTCAACCTAGATCACCCCGAGACTGGGAAGTGATGGATTGGTCAGGTGGATGCATTCCAGTGGATCCAAAAATTTGTGGCAATAAAGAAGGATTTATGAAAATAGCCGGATTGAAACTGCCAGATGCTTCAGAATTTCGAGTGAACGTAAGCATCAGCACTGACGATTGCAAGGCAGAATGCTTAAAGAACTGCACTTGTGTGGCTTATGCCAAACTTGACATTGAAGATAATGGCAATAGCTGCGTGACTTGGTCCAGAGGTTTGATTGACGTTAGACAAGTAGCCGAATTTGGGCAAGACCTTTATGTAAGAGTGGCAGCTTCGGAACTAGGTAAGAATCTTTCTACTTCTTTTCTTCAGATCTCCTAATTTCAGGACAAACTAGTGCTAGCAGATGACCTCCATTGGTCATTGTAGACAAAAGATTTTCACTGTTTTCTAATGGCCAGTGTCAATTATAAGAGATTTGATCAACAATTCTGTTGGCCTAAGAACCAGTTCAAATATCTCTACTCTTGCTATGGTGGAGACCTGATCCTGCGTTTAGATAATCAAGTGCACAATTATGACCAATGTCTGTACCTTGTGTAATTGGTCAATGATATAGACTATTATCCTTCATCTGTGGTTGTCAGAGGCAGAAGCTGCTGTTCATATTAAACAAAAGAATGTGGCAATCGCTGTGTCCATATCATTGTCTTCGGCACTTATTATCTTGATTTTAATTGGCTCGTTTGTGGTCTGGACTAATAGAAGAAAAATAGGTGAGATTCTTCGGTTTTTCAATTCTCATATTAATAGTATTTTGGGGCTTCTTTTTGACTAAATCCGTGAATTCACGTTGACAGAAAATCAACCAAATAATGAAGTCAATGTCAACAGAATTGAGAGTCAGAGGGATGATCTTGAACTCCCTGTGTACGAGTTTACCACCATCCAACTTGCTACAAACAATTTTTCTGCTGCTAACAAGATCGGCGAAGGTGGATTTGGCCCAGTATACAAGGTAAGAGTTGTTTCTGTCATGATATTGTATTGTTTAACAATCTTGAGCTTTTGTACCCTTCAAAACATGGACATTATAGTAAAAAATATAAAAACGAAGGAACTGATTAGAGCATAAAAAATTATCTTCTGTTTCGTGATAGATTTATGCAACTTCCAAACATTGGAAAAAATTACAAAAAAACGTGCAGGGAGAGTTGCAATATGGACAAGAAGTAGCAGTAAAAAGACTCGGAGAGAACTCCGGGCAAGGCCTTCGAGAGTTCAAGAATGAAGTCATTTTGATTTCCAAACTCCAACACCGGAATCTTGTAAAGCTTCTAGGTTGTTGTATCCATGGAGAAGACAGGATGTTAATCTATGAGTATATGCCAAAAGGCAGCTTGGACTCCTCCATATTTGGTTCGTATCTCCACTTTACGTACAAGCATTGCCCTCTTTATCATCGGCTCTCGAAATAGTCCTTCATGCTTCATAACACAAACTGGATCTTTTGCCCTCTCCAAATCTCCAGTTAAAATGCAACGAGCTAATATTTTATGCAGATGAGACGATGCGACCATTACTCAAGTGGAAAAAGAGGGTAGAAATTATTGTGGGAATCGCACGAGGAGTTCTTTATCTTCATAGAGATTCAAGATTGAGAATTATCCACAGGGACCTGAAAGCTGGTAATGTTCTACTAGACAATGAGTTGAATCCAAAAATTTCAGATTTTGGAATGGCAAAGCTGTTTGGTGGAGATCAGGTAGAAGGAAATACAAAGAGGATAGTCGGAACTTAGTAAGAAGCAACACAAAGATTTGGATTATTGTCATTTCTCATATCCGATAACTTTGTTACTGAACTTGCATTGCTTTTTCGAGGGATGCAGTGGCTATATGCCTCCAGAGTATGCCATAGATGGACATTTCTCGTTAAAATCTGACGTCTTCAGTTTCGGTGTCATACTATTGGAGACGGTGAGTGGCAAGAGGAACCGGGGATTTTTCCATTTAGACCACAAACTTAACCTTTTGGGCCATGTAAGTGCAGAGAATGAAAGATTTCTTCAGTATATAGAAATATTGATCATCAGCATGCAGGAAGTATTAAATTTTATCATCTGAGATGAACTTTTTACAGGCATGGAAGCTGTGGAACGAAGGAAAGGCCCTGGAATTGGTAGATCAGTTGTTAGAGCGCGAGTTTTCTGATACTGAAGCAATGAGATGTATCCAAGTAGGACTGTTGTGTGTCCAACAGCGTCCAGAAGACAGACCAACAATGGCTTCGGTCCTCCTAATGTTGGATGCTGAGGATACGTTTTTGCCTGAGCCTAAGCGACCTGGATTCTGTGCTGAAAGATGTCTTTCAGAGACAGAATCAAGTTCTCTTGGAAAGTTGATGTCCAATGAATTGACTGTGACATTGTCAGAGGGTCGCTAAGATGTGCTTTTTCACGTCTCAAATCTAGGTTAATATTAAAAGAATCTCGAAAGGAAACTAGCAATGATCCTCACTTTCTTCTGATTTCTTGTTGGGATTATGATTACGTTAATCTTATATCTTTCCACATTATTTCTTTTTTCAATATGTTGAATATATAATTTTGATAATAATAAAATATCAAAATAGTAATAATTTGTTAGAGGAAGTGAAAAGCATACTCGTCTATCAATCCGTAACTAGTTGTTCCAAATGATTCTCCTTCTATGTTAGTAGAACTAGGAAAGATTCACGCCTGCTTTAGTATTTCATTCTATTCCTCCTAATCTTCACTTTGCATGTTAAGTTGGAGAACATCAAGTTTCTCTTTTACATAGAACATATTACTATTACTCTTACTTTTTACTTCATTCCAAATCTCTGGTCCAAATCAAGTGAGAAGATTTAAATGTTAATATTATTTTCTAAGTGGAGCCCAAGGCTGGAGACGGGAAGTTATAAAGAGAAGGATTTACAAGGAGGCTCCTTTCGACTAGTGACTGTTCTCTAACTATTAGTGAATATATAAAACTAATTAAGTTGGCCTCACACAACAACTTAAGTTATTGTGGTGAAATGGTCACTTAACATGGTATTAGAGCCTTTGTGACCAGGTGATTGTGAGTTCAAATCCTACCACCCACCTATTATTCATTACAAGATAGAGTGAGCTTGTGCAAGTTTTAAACCCAAAGGGCTTTTACTTGAGAGGGTGTGATAGTGAATATATAAAACCAATTAAGTTGACGGTCACTTAACACTAACTTCCTCCCCTGCAATTCAATTATCAAAGAAAGTTAAAATGTGATGAAATTTTAAAGTTGGCACTTAAAAGCTATTTGTGAGAGGGCAAAAAATAAAGATGTTACTTGAAGGTTGTTTCATGCTTTAAGATCTTTGATCAAAGATAATCGAAATACGATAAGTTTTAAATAAGTAGTTTGAAGATATTTAAATTTTTTTATTTTAGAAGTTAAAATATATTGTATTAAGACAAGGTAGAAGCCTAAAATAAAACATTCGTGAACAACCATAAGAAGTAATATATTTGATTAAGTAAAAGCAAAAAATATATTTGAAAACTAATTACAAAACTATTTGAGTGGCTAAGCTAGTCGAGAGCAATCAATAAATACTCGAGGCTAAGATCTCTGAATGACTTTTCTGTTTTAAGAATCATGACTAGCAGCATCATGTTCTGAAGCTACTCACCAAGTGTAGAATTTCAAAGAAATCCCTTACATGTACCACTTAAAGGCTAGATCAAAGGAAACAAATAAGCGAGCTCCTTTCACGAAAGTTACTTTTCATATCATCAAATTCATTTCTCATATCATTGAGATGTTCATAAGATGCACTATCTTAACATCCCTAATTGTGCTCTTAAACTCTCTTTGATTTCTCTTCCACCATAAGCTCTAAACACCTTTTAGCCATTTGGAAGAACTTCACATTGCCTTTGCTTTTTATTTAAAGTCTGAATTTCTTTGAAGATCTGCCAATTTGTTGACTCTACAATTAGCCCCATACCTAGTTTGGATACTTAGCATAGAAGCTTGAAAAAAGCGAAATTGAAGAACAAATATTTAATGGATTTGGGGAAAGCAAACACAACTTATGTGAAAGGTGTTGAGCAGGTTTTACTTATAAGAAAACCCTCAATATCTACAAGTTTATAGTGCAACATCCCGTTACCTGCGGGAAGGTTAGAATAGTAAATATGAGTGACCAATGAGAGCTTAATGTAGTTAGTTTCAAAAGAAACTAAGTTAGAGAATAAGCATTAGGAAAGTGATAAGTGTCATTGACTAAAAGATTTTTAGAACCTTGTAGAATGTAAGTAACGATATCTGAGAGTTAAAAAGGTTAAGTGATTTTTCCTAAGTTCTTTCTTCTTCATCACCTTTTCGGTTTTCCTCTCAATACACAAATTTTTTCATCAAAAATCCTTCTAAAAGATTTATGTGCTTTTCCTTCTCCAATACCAACCCCGCCTTACAAGTGGTTTCCTTTGCCTTAAGAAAAACCAGAAGTTGGTTAGTGTTCAAAGTAGATCACGTAAGTTTTACATGGAGTTTAGGGCTTTGGGGATAGTTGAAGATTTTGGAATCTGTAACAAGTAAGTAATGAGAAAATCTTTTAAAGTTATAGATTTATGAAATGAATTTGATGAATTCACTGTCATCTGCATGAACATGGGATTTACATGTTTATATTCATAAGCACTGAGCTAATGGGATGAAAATATGGATAAAATGTCATTTTAGATTTGATGGATTTTTAGTGATCAAGTGATGTGAAAATGAATTTTGGAGTTTGAAATAGCAATAAAATGGTGTATGAAGTGAGTGTAGAAAATCAAAGAATGAAAAGGTGGTATACTCTGCTTCTTGTTTTTTTCACTGTGCATGATTATATATATGTGTGTGTGCTTATGTGAGTTGGTGTTTTCCTTAAAAATGATCAAGAAAATGATGTTTGAGTTGAAGAATGATTGTAAAATGATGGTTTGAGATGGGAATGAGTGTAAAAATGAAGGTTGAGATGAAACATGGAGATTGAGAATGAAAGTTGCAAATGCAGTAAAGTAACAGAGCATGAATTGGTTGATATGAATTTTTGGCTTTTGATGGTTTTTGATTAAACTTGTCTATTTTGGAGTGGTATGAATTTATGGTAAATGAGTTTAACGAAATGGAGTGGAATTGACTAGAATAAAAATTTGAAAGGTTGGATTTTGAAAAATGGAGGTCTAAAAATTTTCTGGGAATGAATAGTGACAGTGATGAATTTTTGAGCTGAAATTTTCATGAATTTTCTGTACTAATCTAGACAGATTTGGACAAATTTGTCTTTCTGAAAGTTACAGATCTTTCTTTTAGCTTTCTATTGATATAAAATTTGTAAAATTTGGAGTTCTAGATCAAAAGTTATGGGGTTTAGAAGTTGATATTTCGGTGAAAAAGAAGAAGTGGAAAAGCAAGATTTTAGGCCAAAAGTACCGTAGTGCAAAAGCATGACAGCGACTTTGATGGTTTTAAGGGTGATGAACATCCGACAGAGTTTTGATCATAACTTCTTCTCTAGGCCTCTAAATGACTTGATTCTTGAACCATTAGACTCGTAATATATTGCTCTACCTCTCCACCAAAATTCATAACAATCTGAATTGAATTGAGAGAGATTGAATGGAAAACGTGGGACTGGTCTGACTTATGCTCTTACCCAAATTCTGTCCTTATCTGTCACACCCGTGACTTTTATCTCTCACACCCTCTCACACCTGTGACTCACGCACGCCCATGAGTTTTCTCCCTCACCCCCATGAGTTTAATTAGAATGACTGATATTTAATTGTCCCATCAAGTTACTGTGTTCTTCAATAGTAGCCATGACTTGCAATTGATCTAAACACCCGAAAGGAATTTCCAAACTGGACAGTGCTATTTCTTTTGACCATAACTTCTTCTGCAGATGTCCAAATAAGATGATTTTTGGTTTGTAATAAACTAGAGATATAGGGCTACAAATCATATGAAGAAATTGAATTGTGCTTCAGTCGTTAAGATGTTCAATTTCTGGATGGAAGTTGTTCATAGTGCACTGTTTTTGAATGTGAACAACCCGATAATGTTTGAGGTATATCTTCCAAATTACAAAACCAAATTGAGAGATTTTTGTATCAATGGAAAGATAAGACATAGAGGGACAATTTTCTAGAAGGGAGTATGACCAAATTACATTAGTTTCACTCTCTAATTGAATGTAAACAGTAGACCCGAAGGTCTAGAATTTTTGGAGAATTTATAAGAAGAAATGAGAGTTTTGATGATGTGTGATCATGTAATGATGGAATAACATTAATGAGTAAATTGTTGGTATTAAAGTACCAATGACATGAGTTTAATGGAGATGAAGTGGTCCATATGATTAAAGTTGTGATTCAAAAAGTGAAGTAAAGTATATCTAGTGGAAATGAACGAGAAATGAGTTATTATGAAAACAATTGATGCAGAAAAAAATGATTTATGTTGTAATGTAAAATCATTATGACTCACAATGTTTTGTGTTTGTAATGGGCCTAAATGGCTATTAAAAATCCGATGGGTTATGTGTTAAATGTATTTTGTTCATTGAAAATGTTTATGGAATAAAGTGGGCCCAAATTGATTACTGATTTCTGCGTAATTTGATTGTACAAAAAAATTGTACTGAGTTTTGACTGTTTCAGTGCATTAGCATGCCACCTTCGCGGGGTATGGACTCGGATATCTCTCAAGATGTCGGGCATATGTCTTGCGGGAGTGGGGTACTACAATTTAGGCATCACCTTCTTCTAACCAAATGTTCCCATATGTCTTAAGTTTCTAATGCCACAAAGTTCTCACAATTTGTTTAAGTATTCTGCAAGTTATTCACAAAATATTTATCTCCCGTTTCTCTTCCAGGTAAGTAAGCACCTTGAACATTGTCTATAGGATTAGTCAAGACTTGTTTCAGTCTTTTTGGTTATGATTTTAGCAACAATTTTGCAGAGTGTATTGCAACAAGCTATAGGTATGAAATCACGAAAGTGCTTTTGCTCACCTCCTTTGGGAATCAATGTGATGAAATTGCTATTATTCTCTTTAAGAAGCTTTTTTTCCTAAAAAGATTCCAAGATAGCATCTTGTACCATGTTCTTCAACAAGAGCCAAGTTTGAGTGAAAAAGAACATATTAAACCCATTAGGTCTAGGGGCTTTGTGTGGATTTATCTGTCTTACAATCTGATCTATATCTTGTCTGATGATCTATCATGAAAGCAATGCATCTTCTTATAGAGATATACTATCATATAAAATGTTTTCCAGTATGACTATAGAGGAGTGTGCACTGATGGGGAAAGACATGAAGCCGAAGAAGTAGTTGAAAGCTTTATATTTTAGCTTTTCTTGAGCAGTAATAAAAAGATTGTTGATCATTATATAAGAAATTCTATTTGAAGCTTTTTTGAAGATTATAGATCTATGGAAAAAAGAGGAGCCTCTATATCCACCCTTCAACCTTTTAACTTTGGATCTTTGTTTCATCAAAGAAAAATAAAAAGGAAGAGCTTTGATAAATTACTCATTGCCTGCTTCTTTCTTACTTCCAGTATGTTGCAATTAGGATTTCTTGTTATCTCATCCTAGATAAGTGTTAAAGCCTTTTTAGCAGTTACCACAAAGTGATGAGTGTTTCCAGCATTATCACTTTATAGACTTTTGAGTCTTTGTTTAATAACAGTCATTTTTCTGATGTATTGTTGCTGCTTTGAGCCATAAGTCACAAAGGTGATACCTTTCAAAATAGCATCTTCAAAACTTGGAACAATAATTAAGAAATTGTTGAACCCGAATGAAAATTTGAGTCTAATAGAATCAATGGTAATGAAAATAGGAGAATTATCTGATAGGGATGAGTTAGGGAAAAAGGTCGAGGATTTTGGAAATTTCTAAAACCACTCCAAATTAGCAAGCATCTTGTTTAGTTTATGTCCCCACTTTGTTGCTTGTTTCTTGTTGCACCACGTAAAGTAAGTACCTCTAAATTAACATCGAAACTAAAATTCATTATCTTCAAATATAATTTTAGAAACCTCAAAGCTATCATTAGACCTAGCATGTTGAGATGTAACTTATGTATCACTTGTAAACATTTGTCTTAACTCTTTCTTTATTGAAATAAAACACTGAAGTGATAAAAAGTTAGTTGCAAATCTTATAATAGCAAGATGACACAAATTTCTACCATTTGTGAAATCCTTTTGTCATTAATTCAAGACACATGCATGATTGTAGATAAACTTTATGACCTTTTTTACTTTCTGCGTAGTCTCATCAATAATAGGAAAACATATAGCATCTCCTATATTTTCAACATCAAATCAATGCAATGTACAAAATAAGAAGTCTAATAAAAATAATTATACCTACTTTGCAATCTTCTTTTAGCTGCTTTATAAATAGAATCATTGTTAGTAATAAACTGACAAATATTTTCTGACCTAACTTTATTCACAACTTTTTCAAATATCTGAAATAGAGTATCTGCATTCTTAACAAGGCCATATGCATCAATAGACTTCAAGACGTTGTCCCCTTTGTAGAATAAACCAAAAAATTAATAGTAGATTTCTTTCTTCTATTTATCCAATCATCACACATGATTGAACACCCAAAAGTAGTCTAAGTCATTTTTCTTTCATCCATATGACTTTTTATTTCATAAACAAAGTTACTCAAAATTTTACCTCCATAGTCATCAATTGAAGAATCTTTGTATCATAAATCGTCAGAGGCAATAACATCTACGATAAGCTAATAATAATAAGACTGGATAACATTGAATGCTATACTTGAATCATACCACCATCTAGCCAATTCCATGTCTGTATCATGAGCCGCTTCTCCAAATTGCAAGGCACTAAGAAATCAAGTTGAGTTCCAAAAGTTATTTGTGGTGTAAAAAAATTGGACACCTATCTTCTTCTCTTAATAGCATTAGGTGTAATATTCCCTTTTTATTAGGTATGAATACTATTACCTTTAATATTTTCACTACATAAAAAAAACTTTTACTACTAATTTCGTAATTCAATATTTTCTATCTATCTTTTTCATGCTAGTACCCTTTTAAGTAAAGTCTTTATTTATTATTTAATGTTACGAGCGACCAATCGTATCGTTAGAAATGGGCCATTATCTCTTTCGAGTTAAACATGGCAATTTATGAAGAAGACTCCAATCCAGTTTCACATATTTATAGTCTGTCTTTGTTATCCACCGCGTGTTGAAATCGTAATAAATCGTTTTTTTTTTCATTGGTGGAGAAAAAAATAGCATAAACATGTATTAGTGTTTTTTTAATTATTGTTTTACAGTGTGTGTCTCTGCCAACTTATGCTGCAGATAGTAATTCAAGACCGCAACTCCTAAGTCGATATGATTTCACGTGGTAGGTGGCCTTTTGGATTGATATTAATTTATAATTCAAATGTAAAGAGAAGTAGTTCAATTAAACTAATACTCATAAAAACATGGCTAAGGTAAAATAACTAAAAAGGAAAGCATATGCATTGGATACTTTAGTGCCCACATTACTTACTGAAATAAGTAAAATTAGCTAGTCCTGACGGAGCCAGAAATTTATAATAGTAGGGCTCAAATATTTATTTTTTTAAAATTTTGGAGGGCTCAATATACTACTAACCCTTAAATAACTTAATCCTCATATATGTATATATATATAATATTTAATTTTTAAAAATTTTAGGAGGCCCACTGCACCAGTGGCCCCCATATAGCTACGTCCATGCCTGAACAGCTCACACCCAGCCACGTAAATGTTGGGTGCCTGTCTCCTGAAGGCTCCTTCACAGGTTCTTATGTTTTTATTTTTACTGAATTTTGTTTTGTTTTCTTGTTCTTCTTAATATTGAATTTCACTGAATAAACTATTTCGTTAACACACCACTTATTCACTGATGTCTGATGATATATTACATAATCCAGCAACATCCACGACATTCAAATTTCTGTCCCTCCAGTAACTATTTAATGATAATAATATATTAATAATATAAATGTTTAAACAATCTCATCATATGATATGTGGTTCAGCCAGACTCTGTTGAGGCTGGACGTTGCTGTTTGGATCCATAATTCTGTATGACTTCGGCTGTTGAATACCTGCAAAACAAATA
>JAOTBA010000002.1:27920485-27934417 GCA_025629845.1 Erythroxylum squamatum | reverse complement strand
ATCCCAAGACAAGTGAGTTGAGAGATTAAACACATTACCTTGAGAGATATCTCTTTTGCCCAATCTCTTGGATTAAATGCTTATAGTGTTTATGTTCTTGTCGGTCATTAACTGCTTGGGTTGATGTCTAAGGAAGTGACTTAACTACTTTTCCGCTCTCATTTTTAAGTATGGTCAGAATTTTCTTGTCCACTTGTGCCTCTTTGACTTTTATAAACTTTGTCCAAGAGTAAAAGGGTCTAAATGTGGGGAAATTTGATTGAACTCAAGTTTCTAATATCAATTGGTGACATTTTCATGATTTTTATTACACTTCTTGGCTCTTATTTTTAGATTTTATGCTTAATTTGACTCTTGAGTGCTTGCTTTGACTTTATGTAGTTTGAGAGTAAAATTGTCACAAATAACTAGTAACTACACTAAATTAATTTTCTAGAACAATTGATACTACAAACCACTATTTGTTTATTGTAGGAGACTCAAGAAGTAGAGCCAAGGAGTGAAAGCTAAAAATGGTAAATCAATAAGTCAATAGGGCAACAGGAAAGTTCTTCGCGATGAAAGTTGATGTTTCGCCGCGTCGAAGAATGAAGAATTCACGAAGAAACTCTTCGAGAGAAGTTCGTCGCGATGAAGGGATGTGTTTGCGCCACGGCAAAACTTGAAGCTGAGTAATAAACCATTCGGGAAAAGTTCACCGCGGTGAAACCTTCAAACTAGCACTGACCCGAACGATTTTCGAAAAAATTACCCACTTTATAACAGGATCCATTAACTTGATTTGTAAAAATTACCTATTCTAGGTTAAGTTACAACGGGAGGCGAGCAGAAAAACACACTCCTCACACTCTCATCATTTTTCTTTCATCTCCCCACCTCTGTTCTCTCTTCTGCACAATCTTTCATCCATTTTTCCACCATCGGTTGCTATCATGGGTAACTCCAGCGGGTTCTCCATGGTGAAGTCTCTTAGAGCTATGCTTAGCTAGACATCCCAATCCTTTTGAAGATGTAGAGTTAGCTTGAGTTCAACTGGCTTAACAGGAGAGTAGCTTAACCTATATTTAGCTATAATTTACGAGCTCCTAGGTTTAGGATTTATGATTTGTAGTTAAACATTCTTGATTAGAGTTAATCAAGTGTTGGATATTCATTGTGTTTTGGGATTTGTTAATGTAGAACTTTGAGCTTAAATATATGAAGTCTCATATATATCTATTTGTGATCTTTTTGAATCTCATTTATCTTACATAGTTATTGACTGTGCGTCGTTTCGCTAGTCAAAATAACATAACTAGACTACTCCTGTAGCAGTGGTGAGTCTAGGTCAATCCCACAAAGAGTGTGTGTAAAGTTTATGAAATGAAATTAACCGGTGTTTACACTTAACGCGCGGGAGGGGTTGGATTTTCAAAGAAGAAAATAAAATAAAACTAACTAATAAAAACAAATTAAAGAAAAAATGCAAAAAAATGATAAAAGCGGGGAATTCGGTAGGGACCCAGTTCTTTGGTTCAATCTCGGCCTACACCCTAATTAAGCATATTTTATTGATTTGTTGTTCTTTAACTTCTCCTAGTAACAATTAATCGTGGGTTAATAATTAACCCGAGTTTTCCCTTAGTTTTTGTTTAATCAAGATACGATCGTTAATTAAACCTAACCACTTAACAACTTAGGATACGATCTCTAGATTTAATTAAGTAGTAGCATTACAAATCAGGAAAACCGATTAATCAAGGCAACAATCACATATGATGTGTTATTTAACCTAGGTTATGTTATCCCTAATGGTTACAAATCATTAGTCGCTACACATGAATTTCAACATAACAATTACGGATTATATCAAAATTCTAGCAATGGATTTGTAATTAACGATTCAATGAACGCATTAAAATCATCAACTCACAATACCCGATGGGTTCATACACAAATAACCAAACAATAACGAAAATTCGATTATTCATACATAAAACCCAAATCAATTAATATAGGATAACACAATCAATTCCTAATGAGAGAAAGAAACAACAAAATAATTAAAAAAATACTTAACCTGGGTCGTCGACGTTGATGCGCCTCTGAACTGGTGTCGAGATGCCTAGCCTTTCATGGGTCTTTTTCAAAAAATTCCTTCAGTCCCCATTCCAATCCCTAGCCAAAAATCCCCTAGTTTCTCCTTCACTGCCTAAAGCTTCACTCCATGCCTGCGTTGCTCCTTGTTTTCACTATAGCTCCCTACACAGCCACGCCAGTAAGCCACACCAGCTGCAGCACACCTGCACCTGCGCTGTTGCTGCTTTTACACCTCCACTCACCCAGCTGCTGCCTTGTTCCTGTAGTGTCTGATGGGACAATTAAGTTGCTCCCTATTTAAAACCTCATCTGTGCTCCTCTCGTTTTCGCTACTGCTCGCACAACACAGCGCAGGCGTTGCCTGCGTTCCTGCGTTTTGCGCAAAACACACGCAACTCTTCTATGGCCCTATAGCTGGACTTGACAATTTAACATGCTGAGCTCTTTGGCCCAGCACACTGAAACGTAGTTGTTCGTTGGTGCTCCTGCCTTGTCCAAATGCTGGTGTTTTATTCATGGACTGCTACTGTTTTTGTTTCATTCCAGCTGCCGTGTTATTTTATTTGGCAGCTTCTTGGTTGTCTTCTTTTGTGTTTTCTTTCTTGTCTTTTAATTTTCTTCTTCTTGCTCCATGAAGACAAATAAAAATTAATCTTCGGAAAATGACTCATATGACATGCTTTCGACTCACTTTAATTTCTTTACTTCCAAATTGTACCTAAAATCATATATGAATTAAAGTGAGTATTTTAAGCTTTTTCATGTCAATAATCTCTAAGTGTAAATGATTAAATATACCAACAATTAAACACATATCAGATACTTTATAAAGATGATAAAGAAAAGTTGAAGTTTAAAACCTTTGAATTTAAGATCAAGTCTAGAATAAAAGAAGAAGAAGACACATCAAGGTCATTTAATATTCTATAATGTTAATTGTAATATCATTCTATTATTTTGATAATCTTAAAGGTTCTGCATTCATAAACAGTTCTTCTTACTTTATTATACAAGTATTTTCATTCATGAAGAGGTATTAAATCTTTTGATTTAGAAAAGTCTCTTGATCTTTCAAGCTTTTGGGAGATATTTTGAATGTTATTCTAATTATAGTTGCACTAAAAAATCAAGTTTGAATATTTAAAGTTATTAAAATCATGTTTTGGGGGCATTTAATGATCTTGTATAGGTTAATAGTCGATCAATATAAGTTAAATGTATAACACGGGTGTTACTTGACACATTGATCAACCAATAGTATGATATTGTCAACAAATATCCTCCAAATGAAATATTAATCTTATAATATTTCCTAGTGGTCGACTAATGTGAAACAGATAGTGAATATTTGCATTGAATGTATATCGGTTCGACAATATGACCTACATTCAACCAATATGTTAGAACTAGTCATTGTAATAGTTAGTTTTTGCATCCAAAAACTAACTATTAAGGACTAATGCAAGATTTATTTATTATTTATATTACTACTTAATAATACAAATATTAGTCCATCCTATCCATTTGTTTACTTGTTCCAAACTTTTTAATTTTCTTAGGTGAATCTTACGTAGAAATATATATAACCAAAGCCAGATTAGAATATGTATATGTAATTAATTTAAAAGACTAGAATTTATCATATTAAAGATGTATGTGTAATTAATTTAAGAAAGTATAAAAACTTTAATTGTATAATCAAATATAACATGATTTTGAGTTGAATTTCCTCCACTGTTTTCTAAATAGAAAAAATTATTTCTCACTATCAAAATATTTTAAAATTCATGAATTTAACTTAAAAGATAGAAGATATAAACATTTCATATGAATTGCTTGATTCCTGTATAATTAATATTTAAAAATCATATTTTATTAAATGAACATATACAATTTTTTATAATTTTATTAAAAATTTGAGGGAGAAACTAAAAATAGAGTGCATATGTTTTAACAAAATATGATATTTTATAATTTTTTTAAAAATAAGTCAAACTATAAAGAGGTAATGTTACTTTATTTCTTAAAAAAACATCATTAATTTTAATGATTTCCGAAAACGAAGAAGCCCTAAAATGCAAAACAAAGTTTATACGGAATGACGATTCAAATAGGGATTAGGGAGTGGATTTATAAATTCAGGCATATCATGTGATTTCGGCACTCTAAAAACTTGACATGCAAACACCAGTTTCTCTATTGACTGAAATAATTACCTCAAAAATATTTTAATCAATTCCAAGTTTCTAACATCTTAAATGAAATTATTAATCCACATTCGACAACTACTTAACTTTCAATTTTATAATGCGTACCCTGTCTTCTTAATTTAGACATTTTTTAATTTTAAAATATCTTCAAAATATATAAATTTTAAATAAATCTTGATTTAATTATTAAAATATATTTAAAATAAGCATTATTTTAAATAAAATTTATTTTAATAAAATAAAATAATTTTGTTGGTAATTTTTAATAGATATTATACAATAGACTAAAATAAATTTATTTAATTAAAAATAATTTATCTTTAATTTTTTATTTAATATGTTTATATTAACAACTAAACATTTTTTTATTTTTATTAGAAAGACAAACAGAAACACTCCTTGGAAAATGCTGCTTGCAACTTTTGACTAATTGTAAATCACGTGTGAATTTTAGTATCATTGGATTAATCATTTAATTGATTTCTTTTCTTGGTTACAACTTCAGATACTGTAACAATTATAAAGGGCGCAAAGTTGGATAGCCAGAAGCCACTTCAGCTACTTAAACTACTGTTTCGCTTGCTGATCTGTTGGAAAGATTTTCAATCTACAAGGTCATCCAATCTTGGCAGTAAGATTAACATTTCTCTTTTTTTTTTTTATGAAAGGAGATTAACATTTCTCTTTTTCACCATATGATACGAGTTTATTTATCAAATGCATCTCATATGGCCACCTTGGAAGGGATATCATTGATATATATCTCCATAATATAGATGCAATGCCTCCATCTCCGGAAGAAAAAACACGATCATAAATCACAAGGGAAAAGAAGCAGAAAGCCATCCCTTTTAACACAGAAATCATGGACTATTCATTAAAAATATGACCAAGTAACAATCATATAAGAAACATTACAAGGATGGTGAAAACAATCAATCTGCTCCAGAAATGTGAACTAAATCTGCTGAACTTAAATCTGTATTATTAGACTAATATTTGGAAAAACCAACTTCAAAGAATTGCTAGAAAGAAGTTAGCATTAATTCATAGTACTAGAGCACCAACGCAAAATGGCGATCCAGGTATTTCATTTTCTTTAATTACTTTGATATGTTTTTCCAGGGTACAAATGTGTAATTCACCTCCCTGAACAGTAATCTAATGACAATGTTTGATAATGTATTTCGATTGGAGTAACATCAATTTGTCAGAACAAAGCAATCAGTTTGTTGCAACTGTAGATGTCTGCACAGTCGCTGAATGACAAATCTGCTTTCAACAAGTTCGCCGAAACTTCCAATGACGCAGGCATGGAAGCAAATTGCCAAGAACATGATGCTGATTTAAAATCATTCATTCTGAACAATCAACTCTAGCTTTTTTGGTCTATAGCCCAGTGGATATTTTACGAAAGTATCACCAGTCCCGGCGAGTGTAAACTATTTGGATAGCCTCACTTCTTGACCAATCTCAGCACATCACCCACGAGATGTAATGAACCCGTCACGAGAACCTGAGGAATTATTCAAGGAAAATTTAAATGGTAAATAAAGGAGTATAGTACTTGTCTATTGTTTGCCAAGACTAAAATTGTCTTAAGATTGGGATAACTTCTAAACTAAGCAGATTATAAGACTCAAAATAGAAAAAATGCTTTGAAAGATACCTGTAAGCGAATAGATCGGTTGTGTTGGACACTGTCCCGAAGCCATTTAATAGCCGATGGCAGAGAAGGAAAGACTGCACTATTTTCACATGTTCGAACAGACAATCCTAAATCATCTTGAAACTCCTCACAAGCAGCATTTTCATTCTTGACATCCCCTACCAAGAGCAAGAAGTTTTAAAAAACATGTCACCCGTATTTCCTGCTAATCAAAGTAAAACTTCAAACTCTATTCATTTGGGAAATCATTTTCCAAAAAACATAACTGCAAATATTAAAACTTGAAAATATTACTTCCACACCCATTCAGTCGTGCTTCTTCATTCAATATTAGGATTTGTATCATAACATGTATTCTTTCTGTATTCTTGAAATCCTTTCTAACTTTAAAAGATATCTAAAATTCCAGAAACAGATTTTACTAGCTACAAGTGACCGAATATAGGAAGTGGCCTTCTTGTGGCAACTCATCAAATAGTTATCGATTCTGCACGGAATGCTAGGTAAGAAAATAACTTTACCTAGCACATCGTGATGAAACCATCAACTGCACTTGCATAAACCAACACAATCTTTAGCTTCTCTAACATTAAACAGAAAGAATTGCTTGGCTGATACCTTTATCACCCTGGATGAGATTTTCCCAGAACTTCTGAAGGGTGAACTGCCATGACAAATCAACTTGAGAATTGCTTGGCGGTAAAGCATGAGAACCAACCTTGTAATACACAGATATGTTTGGTACAAAGAGTGCCTTTGTGAAGGAGACGCCTATAAATTTAATTTGAGGATGAGTATCTTGACATAGCCTAACAAATTCAAATGCTAAATTAATTCCTAACTTGCCAAATGCTTCGGTGCAGTTTATTACACTTTTAATGATAAACAGACAAATGGAACCATGTTACTTCAAAATGAACAAGAAAAACAGTTATATCCACACGATTCTAACTCAATTACTTACCATGACTAGCACATGTTTTGACAAGAGGAGGAAGAAGTAGTTCTGGATCCCGCACTTGCATACAATTGAACAATAGTATCTAAACATAAAGGAAAATGTAAAATTAAGTTCAAAATGAGAATACTTATAAATTTCAAACATATGGAAAATGTAGACACTAAGATTAAATTTAGTATCATGTAAATAATTATATATCTACACTATTAAACTTTTTTATGAAATAATCTTATAAATTCTACTGAAACTCCAATTCGATAAAAACTTTAATTAGAGTTATTATTGTATTTCCAATATACACGTTGAACAAACTCTAAAGGAACTTTAACATAATCTCCTGATAAAACTAATATTTATATTTTAACACTAATAATACAATTAATGCCTTCTAATAATAATCATTAATTGTATTGATAAAATTGTTGATATAAGTGTAAGAATTTGTATTAAAATTAAGCTTATCTACATAACAAATTACTAGACAGAATATGATTCATGTGAACACACATAACGGAAAGACAAGTCTGCTAAAAATACTAATGGCTGCAGAGATACCCAAGATGGCCACATCATAGTATTCTTGCAACTTTTTTACAAAATGCAGGAGACACTGATCTTCCACTTTTTACTGTTCAAATACTCATTATCAAGTCTGCATAGACATCTCAATTCAATACATTCGTGAAACCAGGATACTAATATAAGGTTGAAAGTTCAACACTTACCTGCATTTTCTTCATAGATTCACCAATTTGGTATCTCTGCTGTAAATCAGCTGGGGATCCAGAGTTGTTTTGTACCAGATGGTTCATCTGGTTTTGCTGATTGTCATCAGCGATGGCAACAGAAAACCACTTCGCACACATATCCATGCTTTCAGGACTATGGGCTCCATCCAAGTAAAACACGAGATCACCGTAACTTCCATTGTTGATATAATGATCAGGAACAATTTGAGCACGCCCTTGTAAACTAGAAGTTGTCAGCCCCTTAATGAACTGCTCAGGAAGAGAGCTCTGTTCCAAACAAATGCATTACAAAAATAGTCACCAAGACGAATGAGAAGATTGTGAACATCTGCATATTAAACTTACATTCTGCTCCAAGTAATTGACTTCGAGGTGACCTGTTTTCTGAAGCCAAGTAGAAGAAAGTGCAACAGCAAGACCAGCATTTACAAATTGATGTTCACCTTCAAGTCCAAGTTTTAGACCATTTAGTAAGTTAACATCCAGGGGAGGTGCTACTTTAAGTGGTACCTGTAGTTGGAACGATTTGTCAAATAATAGTTGGAAGGCTATGACTCTAAGACCTGCATGTACTTGGGAACCATGAGATGAGGTTTTGACTTCAAGCAGGGAACTTGCTCATATCTATCAAAACATTGATTGAATGGCTTGACTGACTGAAAGCAACTCTAGAAGGGTAGAAATTGCAAACAGTGTATAACTAAAGTAGAGTTGGCTCACCACAATTTGATAAGTGCCACTTTTTAGTATAGAGCATTTATAAATTTGGTGAAAAAGCTATTTTCTACATAAACTCATTTGATAATTAATAACATAAAGTTATTAAAATTTCAAAAATGTTAGAAGACAATAAGTTTTGTACCATTATAATTAACATGTAATGTTATATACATCTAATAATAAGTGATACAAGAAACTGTAGATTTTAAAGAACATGTAGCATTTAAAACACATATAAGATGATACTTGATAAGTTATTTTGTTAAAAATTTACGTAATTTTAATACAATAAGCAGAAAAAACAAAAAAAATGTATTAATCTTTCTTGTTATGACATATTGAAGTCTTTTATTAAGCATGTTTTGTTAACTAAAAGCCTATAATTGATTTCTTCTTTATATAATATTTAATAAAGTTTATTCTTACAATTCAATAATGTGAGAAGGACAGGAGAATTCTATTATTTTAATTGAAATGTATGGTATGGTAAGAATATGTACATATACATATCTAGATAATTTAAAATGCACATACTAAGATCTTATACAATAACAAAATTTGATATATTATCTAAGCCCTAGCATTTTATGAGGGCAAAATTCAAGTAAATTATATCTCAGAATTGCTTCATAATTAGATATAAGGCTTGAGTGTCAAAGTGAGTTATTAACCAACCATACCAAATAGCAAGATGACTTCTTATGTTAATGAGTAAGGATGATTACAAATATATAATTCCACAAGTCAGCTCTAAATATTTGGGACGGAGTTGATGGATGCATTTTAACTTGTAAAGCAAATTTCATCTCCACAGTATGAGAAAACTTACCTCTAATTTAGAAGCCTTATCTTCAAGTACAGACATAGCTTCATCAAGTTGAGGCACAGTAAATGCTGGAACTGCATGCTGCATGGAAAAAGTGAAGTTAGATAAAACAATAATGGATTCATTTGATTTAGAATATTTAGTGTATTTTTACTCCATTTAGAACAATTTGGTCAAACGGCAGATAGTTCTATATAGCACCTTAAAAATACCAGCCTTCTCCCCAGCAATTTCTCCAAGAGTATTTCCTATTTAAAGAATCCGCCAAGAAAGGAAAACAAATGCATCAAAAGTAAAGCTGTGAAGCAGGATTAAGTCCACATAATAAGTTACTTAAGAGATCCCCATAAAATCACACAGCAAATGTACATTCACTTCAATTGAATGAGACATGCAGCAATTCCTCAAAAATAAAAAGAAATGCTATTCAAGACCATGCCAATTAACAAGCTTTTACTGAATGCATTTTTGAACAAGCACTTTCTTTTAACACAAGAAGTTCCTCATTGTTTCATACGCATCAGGAAGAAGACAATATTGAGTGCAGACTCAGAAAATTGACTATAAACAACTTAGCCATGGAGTTTGTTGTGAAGGCCTGCACAAAAGTTATGCATCAACCATAATCAAAAATGAAATTCCCACCTGCCCAAAAGTTTTGAAACCAATACCATCAAGTAAGCGGTAACAAGACTTCATATCATTGTCAAACAGAAAACTAACCAAGTATCTCCATGTGATCATACCCAAGGGATGCTATTCCACAGACAATAGGTTTTTGAACCTGAAACCGCAAAACAAGACTCATAATATCCCAATTAGATAATTCTTGAAACAAAGGGTGCACATACCACATTTGTTGCGTCAAACTTCCCACCTAAACCAACCTCCAAAATAGCGACATCAACCTGCACATAGTGAAGATCTCTCAAATTCTTTTATTTAAAAACAAAGGAAATCGTTGAAGACATAAGTTGTAAGCATCAAACCTGCTCAGCTGAAAATATCTTGAAGGCAAGCAAGGCAAGAAAGCGAAAGTAAGTAGGCATTGGTATGTCTTCCGTAGTTTTGTCCTACTCATCCATAAAATATGTGAAATTTACAAATGTAAGACGAGTTCATCATCCAGAGAATGAAATAAAAAGAAAGTGATACTGTGGATACCGAGAGGGGGAGGAAGATTACAATATGAAGTGATTAAATGGAACTTTATCTTCCTCTTTTAGTATTTCAACAGCAACATTTTGAAAATACAGAATGAGAACACAACTTTATCCGTGCACATGAAAAGCATAAAAAGAAAATGCCACAGTTTCATATCATTAGTATATATCCAATTTATTGCTCTTCCATGTCACTTGTGGAGACAGCACAAGAAGAAACATAGAGCAAGTGAAAATTTTAATTAGACGCGGGAGGAAAGAAGGTTAAAAGTTACCTTGAGTCTATCATAACACCACCAGAAATAAGCTAGAAATTTCTCTTCACATATGTCAACACTGTAGTAGGCAACAAGAAGGGGAACTATATGAAGTCAGATGCAAAAAGAAATGACAAATTCATAGCAAATGCCACAACTATGCCGGGAGAAATAAGGAAGAAAGAGTTGAAGATGAAGTAGGAGGGACATTGTCCTCATTGCTACAGAAGAGATAGTAAAACAAACAAAGCAATACACCAATACTAAAAAAGTGCTTATCAAAAGAACTTATACAGCTAAAATGGGTTGCTTAATTCTGAGAACAGGAAAGGAATAATGCTTATGTATTTAACAGAATAGCAAACTCACCCATCCAAACGAAATCTCTCACGGACATCAATGAGGTGAGGAGATGTAAAAAGCCCAGTGCGGAAGCCACAATTACGCAGAATGGATTCAGTCAAAGTACATGTGGAGCCCTTTTTCAGAGAACAAAAATATGTTTAGTCATAGCAGACACATGGAAGAACGAAGGGCTGGTAAACAATATGATAGTACCTTGCCTTTGGTGCCCGCGACGTGGATGATTTTCATATCTGAAATGGCATCTTCCAAGTCCAGCATCTACAAACCCCATGAACAAAAGCAACATATTCCGTTTTAACTATCTCAACCAAACACAACTATCAACAACAACAATAACAGACACCTTGATGTAGTCGAAGAGCAAATCAAAGCGGTCGCCTTTGTTGGATTTGTCAGCACGACTGCGTTTAGTTATCAAAGAAGAAAGCGCATCTAGTGCCTCCTCATAAGCAGCGCTCTCTGACCCTTTCCTATCTTCTCCTGCTTTCCATATTCAATGATCATTGGAGACAAACCAAATGAAACCAGAGAGTCGGTCGACAAGTACGCGGAATTCATAAATACGGGAGCACGTACCTTGAGCCATGAATGCAGGGAAGAGGTTTCTGGATTGGGAAAGAGTGGTGAAGCTTAGCTGTGCGTATTTTTTTGGTGCGTTTGATGGCACCTCTATGCTCCTATGGCATGCGCTTTAGTAACTTCTTCACCAAACCTCGTTTGAAAATAGCCTCTTTGAATTCATTAACAAATTAGATTTAATTATACTAATAATATTAAATTAAATTCAATTTATATTATTTAGAATAAATTTAATAATATTAAAATTGAATGTAATTATACTGTTAAAAATATAATTATAATAAATTCAATTATTTTATATGACACATTTATCCTTAACTAAAAAGTAATCTAAATAGTTTAGTTAAACCTTAAAGCCAAAACTTTTATACGGAGAACTTGTAAAAAAGAAAATAAAGATTGCAGTGTAGGAAACCAAGTAAAAAACTAGCCAACAATTGAAACTCGAAAGCAAGGAAGGAAACAAACAAACAAACGATTTTTCCTAGAAATAATTAGAAAACATGATCGAAACGAAAAGGAGCAACTGATGGCACAACAAAATCATCAATCTGAAACTGAAAAGAATTGGAAGATAGAAGAATATGTTGCTGAAGCTGAAGCTAATAATAATACCTCAAATAGATAGAGTAAAATTGAGAGATAGGAAAAGGAAGTAGAGGTGTTGCGTTCTCTGCTGTTGAGTGGGTCTGCCGTTGAGAGAAGAGTGGCATCATCTGCTGTAGTGATAGGGTTATTGTGTTGAAGTCGTGGGTATTATTAGGAAGAATCTAATTTCAACGTTAAAAAAAGAAGAGTAGCAGCATTTGGAATTGAATTCACGTAAATTATACCGTAAATTGGATTTACAAAGAGAGTAAGTTTTAATTCCACGCGAAAATTCAATTCATGATTATTTTTTTGTTACAAACGGGTGAATTGAATTCAATTCACCGTGTTCCAAACACGTTGTAAATGAGAATAACTTTTATATCAATTACACAATTAGATTAACAAAGTTTCTATTTTAATTTTATGACAAAAGCAATACCGAAAATAAAAATAGACTCATCACTCTTGATATAAGTGCAGACCTAAATAGTCCTCTCCCGTGTATTTTTCGTACATAATTTAATAATAAATTTGTAAAACCTTTGCAATAGATATGGTTGTCAACGGGAGGGCTGGCATGCGCCATAGATGGCTGGGCCAAAAAAATTTTAGGAGCCGTCAATTCTCAGTCAGTCCGGTCGTTTAACATATTTCTGAAAATTTTTTATATATTTATTTTAAAAAAATTTGAAAAAATTGCAATTGTATATTTTAAAATTCATAAATTATAAATTATAGCATAACTATTTATAGTAAAGTGTAAGACAAAATTGCCTATAAATTATACAAAATTATTTATATAAAATAAAAGATATAAAATACAAACCAATATATATTTATTAAAATGATAATGTTGTCATAATTATTCCCTACAAATAAGAGAATTTAATTTTAATTTTATAATTTTATTATAACAATTAATTATAATGTAAATGTAAAAAAGTTATTGTCTAAGTACAATGAATTTATTTCAAATATTATTTTTATGTGATAGAGAGTAGATAAACTGGTCACGATCATGCATTAAAGATCACAATCGTGACCTGCACACCGACAGACGTAGATGACCTTCCAAACTTAAGTTTTTTAAGAACTTTTGGGACTTATGAGGCACAGAAAAATTATGGGTTTGACCCTAAATGGACCATACTACATAAAGAAAGAGAGAAGGGCCTAAAGGGGGCTACACAATCTGCCACTTTTATGCTTAGCTAGTTTATTTCATTTTCAATGCTTTATTTTCATGTCTTAATCTATTCATTTCATTAGTTTAAGCTTTCTTAGTGTTAATCATGCTTTTACATGTGCTAGAATATTTAGAATGAATGTTTGATGGATTTTATAGTTGAAACTCATGAATTTTTGTAAAGAACCTTTATGATATATCAATGGATGTTTATTTCTGCAATTTGCTAGTTTTAATCTTGATTGTTTGAGTTTATTTATGTGTTTTCTCATATCTGAAATTATTGGATATTTGAATGTTTAATGGTTTATGTTATGGGTTTTTTTTTATTTGTGATGCTTTTGATTAATTGGTGCTTAATAGTTAGGATCTCTACATGTTCTTAGGTTTAGGATCAATTAATTTACTTATGTGTGCTGGAATTTTCATTTTGACACAATTAGTTTGGATTTTGTAATTTTGGTTATAATTAGTTATTTGTTAGCATACAGAATTTTGGTTTCTATTAAGTTAGTGTTGAAGTTTGGTTTTTACTACTTCGTTTATAATTTCCAGCCTTGGTTTTATTTGAGTAAG
>JAOTBA010000002.1:27891469-27908387 GCA_025629845.1 Erythroxylum squamatum | reverse complement strand
TTTATTATACATTACATTCCATTCCATCTATCTTCCAAACAATATTTCACTACATTACATTATGAACCCTTCCATCCTTCCCAAACAACTTTTACTATATTACATTCCATTTCATTATAAACCATTCCGTTCTCTTCTATTCTATTACATTCCATTATATTAATTAACATCCAACCAAACATGGCCTAAGGGTTGAAGAAGCCTTTAAATGACTAACACTAGATTTTTAATAGAAAAGGATTTGTCTAATGTGTCTTTTATTTAAAACATTGGTCAATTGCTTAAAAGTTATGGATTCTAAAATTAAAAATATTTTATTTTCCTAGGCATGGTCTAGGTCAAAGTCAAAGATCCAATAGATAATAGCTTTCTATCAAAAATTCAAGGGGATTATATTCGAGAAAATGGGATACATAATGGATTCCTTTCTTTTTAGTTATTCTTCTAAACTTTTGGTGTTAGTTTTGTTTTCATTGTTTATGAACTAAATTTATTTAGTGCCTAAGTATGATGAACTTTAGGTTAGGATTGTTAATCATCATTTTATTTTGTTATAATATAAATTTTGTTGTTTTACGGTTTTTTGGTGGGACTAATTCAAAAATGGTATTTCAGAATTGCAAAAATTTGTAATTCGAATTCTAAGTCAATCTGTGAGTGCAACAAGGTATAAAAAGAAATAGAGCACTTTTGAATTCATCCACTCCAAAAAAATGAAGTAATTGGAATATAAAACATTGAACGACTTAGTCTTTGTTTGATACAACTTAAAACTTCAGTGAACGTATGCTATTATTATTGGTAAGTTGAATATAATTTCTTGTAATTTTTAATAATTTATTTATTATTTTTTTCCTATGACTCTTAATAAAACAAGTAGGTTTGTAGATTCAGTTTGTCTTAATCATATCGATCTTTTGGCATATTGAAGTTTTGAGAAATTGAGTTTGATAGATAAGAGTAACTTGGAAGATAATCTTAGATGGAAAAGTATGGATATATCATTTGATACAATGAATTTAAATGATAATAATGGTAAGACTCCTTTCAATGATGAAGATTTTGTCAAATGAGAATAAGAGTAAATGCGATTTGAATGGATATTCGATTAAATGAAATTCTAAATTTTCATTTCTTCTCTTCTGTATTTATTGTTTTCATTGGTAATTGTTTCATAGAACTTCATTTTTGTGGAAAGGGAGAGAGGTGACTAAGAGATTCTATATTTTATTTTGGAGTTAGGAAGGGGCATGTTCTTCTCCTTCTGAAGTTAATAAGGGTTGATTGATGTTCTTGATTGACTCATCGCTGGTTAAATTTAAATTCCTCATATTATTTCTGGGGAGAACATGAAAGATGAAACAGCACATTTATGGTGAAATGGAAGGAAGAAAATTAAGCAGTTCCCTTGAATTTCTTAACGATGCCAGCAAAATACTTTCCCTGATGGAAAGCTAGCTCCAGCTCCAGCTCTGTGGGCTGCCTGGAGCCATTTCCAGCATAGGTTCCTGCGCCATAGGGTGTACCTCCCTTCACCTTCTCCATCTCAAACATTCCAGCTCCAAATGTGTAACCAATGGGCACAAAGATCATTCCATGGTGCACAAGTTGAGTGATGGAAGTTAAGCTGCATTTAAGCAAGAGGAAGGGAACCTTTTCACTTAAGGCCTTGTCTGTCTTCTTATTGTATTTAGAAATCAAATGGATCATAAAAGAGGGGAAATTTTGTGAATAGAACTTACGGTGTGGTCTCCTGTCCACCTCCCTGTGATCCAGTGCTGTAGAAGATCCCCGCTGGCTTGCCAGCAAGTGCTTGCGTTCTCCATAAACCTCCAGTAGCATCCATAAATGCCTTAAACTGTGCAGCCATCATCCCAAATCTAGTGGGGAAGCCAAAAAGAACTCCATCAGCCTCAGGAAGTTCAGTGGGCGTAATGACAGGTAAGTCACACTTCGGTGGAGCACCCATTTTCCCAAGAGCCTCTTCTGGCAGGGTTTCAGGTACCTGTTCCAAGAACCGTTTAAGTAATTGTTATAGGAAAGAAGACAGTCTTTTCATCCCAAAACCGGGGTTAGGAGTTAGCTTTAATTGAAAATATTCAGAAACCTCCCCAGGGAAATCACAGACCTGCCATAGTGTCACTTCCACTCCTTCAACAGACGCAGCTCCTTTCTTTATCTCTTCAGCTAGTCTTGCAACATGTCCATACATGGAATAGTAACTGCAGAAAGCATCATCAAGTTCACAATGATCACTTCAGCTCTGGTGTAATTACTTCGACGAAATTAATGGTCATTATGCAAATTGTAGTTCTCAGTTTATTCATTTTTAATCAAGAAATTTGTATATCTGCTTGGAGGCTATTATCATCAAAATGATCTCTCTGAAAAGTAACATGGTATTTGAATTTGTGGCAAGTTGTGTCAATGCTGGACATTGCCAAGGAAGGCAAGGCAAAAAAACTAAAAAAGAAAGAAAAGCTTTGCAATTACTCTCAAGTAAAGCAAGCCACAAGGACCCATTGCTAAGAAAGAGAGGCACATACCTCATTCTAGGTGCACATGATATAGCCCCACAAGTATAAATGAATTTCCGAAAGGCACGGTGTCATCATTTTCATTGAATTAATCATTTATAACCACTTAAAAAGAAATCGATAGGAAATTAGTTTTAGATTTTACCCTGATCCGAGCCATGACCAATGATAGCGTTTGCAAATGAGAATTAGTGCTAGGACCACTTGCTCAGAAACATGGACCTAGCATGCTTATCCCCATTACAATTTTCAAAAGGTAGGTCCAGTTTCACAATCGCTTTCTTATTTTCGTAGTACTTAGAAGTTTGATGTTCTCGATCTTATTATTTACATTTCTTGCTCCACTTATTGAATCTACATTATCTATGAGCAATGGGCAAGTGTTGTTGTAAACTCACCACGGAGTGCCAACAACTGAAAAGGAAGACTTCTCCACTTACAGTCATTCTTAAACAGAAAGCAAAAGGAAGGGAAAATGTAGAGACTTTTTAGCCCCCAACATCTTCTGAAGGATATTGTAATTAAGAAGATGCCTTACAGTACCTAAATGTAATTGTGAGAAACTGCTTTACGTATTAATACCATATTGACCTCTCTGTTTCGTGGTAGAAGAAGCAAGACAAAAACAGTCCACAAGTTGGGAAGCAAGAAAGAATGTCCCCTTTATTAAGACCACATGACTAATTGTTAATCATGTTTCTACAACGAAGATCCACGGAGTCTTTTGATGGTATTACTGAACAAAATTGTTGGCAAGCTATAATAACAACTACAATGAGACAAGCACGCGAGAAGCTGGAATGCAGCGCCATTGACAACAACCAATAATTCACAACATAGACACAAACAACCAGAAAAGAAATCCAAGTCGTAAAAACAGAAAATCTCACCATCAAGGATTTGAGGGAAAAAAAAAAACAAGATCACTAATGCGTAATGATCATCTTGAAGACACGGACGAATAAGAAGAAAGAAAAGAGAGAGTTGTAATGCTTACACAATATACACTTTGGTAACCATGGCTCGGGTGTCTCTCTATGGGAGCTTCTTTTATGGGAAAACAGAAGAGATCGAAAAGCTGTAAACTTGTGTTGAAACTTGAAAGAGAACGACAGGCTTATATTTATATACACTCGTCGAGTACGAGCTGGGAACTCTTTCCCTCTTCGTATCTCTTCGTCGCTGTCTCGTAATAATTATTCACGCAGCGTATATGGAAATTAGTTTTCAATTAGTCCCACAAGTTTAGCTTACACTTTCAATGTTGTCTGATAATTAGTTATTTTAATAATTAGTTATTAAAATATTGAAAATTACTAAAACCAAACTAAGTCTGTTTTGATTTGATCTAATTTTGAAACAAAAAGAGAGAAAATTAACTCATATAATATAAAGCGACCATTACTTCTTTTTGAAAATCTTGATTAGTCACTGATTACATCAACCTCTGTCCAAGATCTCTTGATTTTGGACAACACGATCGTCTTGTAGTGTTCACACCAGCATAAGTAGTTAATAAATACTAGCATAGTTGGTTTGATTTGAGGTCAACGTCGATCTCTCCTTCCCAAGTCAGCATTTCTTATTTTGCATCTTAGTATGTATTAATTTATATATTGAGTACAAAGTCATTTTTAAGTATAATACAAAGTCATTGTTAATTATAAATTGACGCGATTGCATCGGGAAGCAATAAACGAGGGACGTTGCAACCTCGATCATTACGTTACAGACGGGTCAAGATCATTGACTTCAAACTTTGGTATAAATTTATAATGTGTAGGCCTGAGCCACGTTGTTCTGAATTTGAACATTAAATCTAAGAAAAAAGAACTCTCTGAGAAGGAGATCTTTTAGATATGCAAGTAATAACTTTATCTAAAAGACGACTATGAAGATAAACTAATACTATGACTTTATTTTGCACGCAAATCCAACTGTGTAAAACCTGCAAAAGGGGTAGATTAAAGTGTATTGACTTCGTAGTTTGTTCAGTCCATCATTATCATCTGCAAGTTGACAAATAACGATTAACAAGTAGTAACAAAATCTTCCAACGGATCAGCGTAAAACAATGTTTTTAGCTGGGTAAACCTAATCAGTACGTTTTCTCCACTTTCTTTAAGCTTAAATTAAAGAAGGATGATATAATACTGTCACGGGGTCATGCCTACGGAACTTTTTGTGTGAATTTGTCTTTCCAAGGAATATAATTAAAGGATGACATCAACACGGTAGTAGGCAGTGACTCTGCTGCTTCAAACCACCGACTCTGTCCATCCTCAAATTTCATCCTCTTTAAGCATCCATCATTCTAGCCATACAATAATACGTGTATCCAATAATTGTGGGTCTCGTTTTTGCCTATGGTGCAACTTCAAGCCTTGTTTGTTTTTGAATCTTTGCTTTTAGATTTAATAAAATAATCAATTTATTCAGATTAATTTATTTATGTTTTTATTTTTTAAGATTTCGTAATTTATAAAAATCAATTTATATATTCGATCTTTATTTTTTTGCCATAATCAAATTTATTATTAATTAAATATTTTTAAAATGAATATATATGATGTACTTATTTAATATTAACTACTAATAAGAATTCTAGTTGATATAATTTAATTATTTAATTTAATTTAATTTTATAATTACTTTGAATGTCATTTTATTTTTTAAATTTAATGATTATTTAACAAATATAATTTAAGTCAAAATAAATAAATTTTTAAATTAAATTAGTTTAATAATTAATATATATCAAATAGATGTTCATTTATAAATAATTTTCCCATTTAGTTCAATAAAAATAATGAATTTTTGTATATTTATTAATAAATATTATATAAGCAAGTAAAATAAAAGTATTTACTTCATTATTTTATAAATTGATTTAATTTTAAATTTTTATAATATTTAATTATAATCAGTAATAAGATTACTAAACAAGTTTTTATTTTTGTTGGAAGAAGGAACATAAACCAAAAATAAGAAATGAAAACAAAAAATTACAATGAAAAATAAAAGAGAAACCAAATAGCCTCTTAATTGATTATTTCTACTTTTATTTTTATTTCTATTTCTATTTTTATTTTTATTTTATCTTTAGATTTAATAAAATATTTTTAATTTATTTTTTAGTTTCGCCTATTTTATAATTTAAAAAAGCCATAAATTTTATTTCTATCATAACCTAATTTTGTTATTAACTAAATATATATTATCTATTTTTTAATAGTAATTACTATTAAGAATTGAATAATATGATATTATTTTATTTATTTATTATTTTATAAATAATTTAAATTCAAAAATAAAATTATTTTGGATAAAAATGTTAAAGTTTGGATAATTATTTAACAAATATATTTTAAATTTAAAATATCATAAAATATATAAATTTTAAGAATTCAAAAATAACTATTTTCATATATTGTTAAGTAATTATATTGATTTGAACAATTAAAATATGTATTAATAAAAAATATTATTTAAAATTAAAAATTGACAAATTTTTAAGAACAAATATTTTATGATAAACGAAAATATATTTACTTATTTGATTAATTCATTTTATCTCTAACTTTTATTTAATATTTTATTATTTTTAATAAAATATTGAAAGATATCTATGAAATTTGATAAACCCAAGTTAAAGCTCAAAGGAATAATCATTGGAGATAATCTGTTAATCATACGAGATTTGCTCAACAATTACAATTGTAAGCATTTTATCAAAAGTTGTGCTTTAAAATTTTAAGTTTCATAAGACTTTTGACTCCATAAAGTGGGATTTTATACTAACTAGCCTTGAAGTGTTCAGTTTTCATAAGATTTTCACAGAATACATTCAATAATACATTACCGCAACCTCCTTGGGCATTATTGTAATGGAGAACCAACTAGGAGATCCTACATCCCCTAATTTTTTTTCACCATATGCATAGAGATTTTAACTAGATTAATCTTTTACAATATTAAACAAAGTGATGCATTCAAATATCATAACAAATGCAAGGAGATTAAACTATTTAACCTTGTTTTTGCTAATGATTTGCTACTTTCGAATTGCACTGGTAAACACTCATTAGAAGTCATGATGATTTTTGTCATGTTTTTAAGAGGATGTTTAGTTTGAGCATTAACTACTTTAATAGCAAACTCTTTATCTCTACAAATTCGACCAACTTAGATAAGGAGTCATCAAGAATTTCAGGCTGCCAACTTCAACATGTTCCATTTAAATACTTAGACATACCAATCACTATAAGGAGACCAACATATAGAGATTGCTTGCTACTCTTTGATGCCATTAATAAAATAATAGGCATTTTGTATAATAGCTTTTTTATACCATGAAATTGTAACTAGTTATATCAGTTCTCAACCTGTATAACTATTGGAGCTCTCACATCTTGCTTCCTAAAAACTTAATAAAAGCATTTAGGAAAATCATAAAGAAATTTCTTTGTTCAAGTAATGCTATGAAAGGGAGGAACTATGGAACTATAAGGTGAAATGCTATTATATTTGTGTTCCTAAGCAACAAGGAGGCCTAGGACTCACAAGATTAAAAGTAATAAACAAAATGCTCATCATGAAAAGAATATGGTAGTTGTTTATTAATAAGGATTCTATATGAGTGAGATGGTGCACTCTTAACACTTAAAAGCTACTAGGCTTACAAAATCTGAAAGAAAATCCTAATAGTTCATGTACCTTAAATTATATACTAAGGTTAAAGGAGTCCATAAGGCTAGCATTAAAAGTAAATAAAGGTAATAGGAACGTCACTTAGTTTTGGTTCTATAATTAGAGTGGCTTCGAAGCACTGTATGGTTTCCCTAAAATATATTCTCTTAAACACATACTAATTAAGAATGCTAGAGTCAAGGAGATTATACAAGGCAACTAATGGTTATGTAATGTGAGAGGATTCTTTGCCATTATAGATAACTTGCTAAGCTATATGCTTAATTCCATCAATATAGATCACGTTATATGGATTAAACATTTATTAGGGAAGCTCACAAATAGCTCATTTGCTTGTTATCGATCATAGAGGCATATTAAGATCAACTGCCTCCATCATTGGTTATTCTTAATCTAAATCTCATAGGAGCGCTCTTGGTGTGTAGACTTGCTCATGGAATATCAGTAAAAAATATGTTGGACAAAGGTTGTATAGATGAAATAAAACATTTCAAAAACTTCTAGGATAACCTAATATAATGAGCTAGAAAAAATCAGTTACAACTTTAAGGGAGACCTAGAAGTATTTACAATTGCCTTTAGATGCTCCATTTATGTAGTGTGAAAGGAGAGAAATGCTAGAAATTTTGGAAAAGTACCAACAAATGCTCTAACTTTCCTTTTAAAAGCCTGAATTGGATAAGGAAAATATTGTTCTACATCAAAACTAGATAAAAAGCTAACATGGAGATAAAATGAAGATGGAACTTGCCAAAGGGGATATAAGACTGAATATGGTATGAGGACATTACGCTAATAGAGTCATAAGCATGTTATATATCATATTACACTTAGAGAACTTGTTGGAGAACATTGCATCAACACTTTTGATATGCTAAGTTGAAGCTTGGCTAATATAGCATATGAAAATCTATAACTTTGATAGCTAAATTTAGGTCTTCCTAATCCTCATTATGCAATATTGCTCTTGCAAGGAGACTTGCATCCTTATGTACATCCATGTTTAAGCCTTTATTATCTTGTGAATTATTGGAATTCCTTTCATATAAGGTTTACAGTAGTTTTGTTGTTTACTTTTCTTAAAGGTAATTTTCTATGTCATTCCCTTTGGGGTTCTTTTTAATTAATTTATCATCAATTTCCAAAAAATATTTTGTTTTTATTAAAATATCAAAAATTAAATTCAACAAATGAAAACTAAAAATTATAAAAAGAAAATACTTAGTATTCACTCTTTGCTTATATCAATTTAGTTTTAGAAAGCGTTTGTAATTTGATTAGTAAATTTGTCTATTTGATATCCATGTTATTACATAATACTATAAACTTCTCAACTAGACACTAATGATTAAAAAAAATTAATAGTGGTAAAACATGTATGTAAAAGATTATGAAATGATATTTGAAATTTCTACAAATATAAATTCTATTAGAGTAGTATTCTAAAAGCAATCACCTTTAGTACAAAAGTACAAACTTTATTTTAATTCGTAAAGTGAAAGGCAATTTTTCATTTATTTAATGTTCGCTTATTTATGAATTGATGTCGATCTTAAATCGAGTTAATGAAGTCCATGATACAAAACATAGCATGAAGGAAATCATCATGAGATCATGATAATGAGATTTCTATCATGTGCAATTATGTTACTATCTAAATTATTCCTAGTCATAGGATTAATAAGACATGACATTATTAATCCGGATAGACTAACACATGTTATACTCCTTGATTTGATCAAAAAGTAAATCTCACAAACTATAAGCACGAAATGTTTAGAGTTAACATGTAAATGCTTACTAAAAGTAGTAAGTACATCAGATGACCCGCTATGAGATTGTCATATGGATAATCTATCAAATGTCAATGATTAATCTCATCATAGCAATGGGCAAATATCCTTAGACTTAAGGATATCTTGTATAATGATCCCGTACTTTGACATCAGTCCTTGTTGCCTCAAGATGAGGTCACTTATAGGGTGGTAACTGGGTACAACTATATTAGTATTCAAAGAAAATTGGGTATCCAATAAAGGATTCACCACTCTTGAGAGAAGGAGATGATACCCACGACCTCTTGTCGGGGTCATTACTCGAGAGCCTCTGGCCAGAGCAAATATGTGTCATGAAGAGAGTCTTCGATGACACATAGAATAATGAGATTCCCAGGACAAGAAGTAAAATCACTTGGATTAGATGGACATAATCAGTTTAGTGGGAGTTGACATATAGCCTATACTCCGAACTAAGTGGGGTATAGAATGGTAAAGGGGCGAATTACACGGTAATTGTCTACAGAAAGGTTCATAGGTCGAATAATTAATTATCGAAAAGTTTGTGTATTAATCCACTTATATTCCGATAAATTAACATCATGAAACCCTTTATGATTTGCTTGAATTAAGAGTTAATTCAAGTGCCTAAAATAACCGAGAACGTAGCATAAAAGATCGGATGAAAAACAAAGTATATATGGCTACTTTAAATAGGCCATGATGGTGACTAAAGGAACGACAGATGATACATAAGTGAGTTCTTCACTTATGTACATTAGGTCTTTCAATCAAAAACACACTTGATTATAAACGAATCATGTATGCTAGGATTCAATTGCAAGTTAGGATTCAACCCAAGGAAAGTACAGGTTAATAGTTTTAAAATATGCAAGCTTCACATATCCAAGCTCAACATATATAGACTCATTACTTGTTCAAAACCTATGAAAGACACTACGAGTTTCTCGTAATGCCTTTCAGATTAACAAATGCACTGTCCGCCTTTTAGAGGGTGATGAATGAAATATTTCGACCCATTATTCAAAGGTTCTTGCTAGTTTTCTTAGACGATATAATCATCTACAGCAACAACCTTCACCAATGCCTATGTCATCTCCAAGAAGCTTTGAAGATCCTCCAAGCTCACCAACTATTCCTTAAGGGAAGTAAATTCATTTTCTGGGCCAAACAATTGGACTATCTAGGACACCCAATCTCAGAGAACGGAGAAGCCACAAATGATAAGAAAATAATTAATGACGGTTTGGAACTAGCCAGTATAAAGATCACTCAAGGAGCTTTGAGGATTTATGGGACTCACAGGGTCTTATCAAAGATTCATTCAGAATTATGAAAACGTAGCCCACTCTCTGAACAAATTACTGAAGGCACACAAGCTACGAACGAGTGAATGTAGGGGGAAAAATAATAACGAGCCTTTGAGGACTTGAAGGAATCCTTGATGATAGCCCTATTTTCGACTATGCCTGATTTATCCCAACTCTTTGTTCTTGAGGCAGATGCAGGTGGAACAAGCATTAGGGTTGTGCTTCAGCGGACGCCTTGCTAAGGATATGGCTTACTTGAGCATGACGTTAGCAAGTTCGCACTTAGGCTTGTCAACATACAAAAAGGAGTTTATACTGATCTTAAAGCCAATTAAACAATGGCATCACTACTTTAGTGGTCGACAACTCAAAGTTTACACAAATCATCAGTCTTAAATTTCTATTATAGCAATGGAGCTCCACACCTTTTCAGCAAATGTGGCTTTTGAAGCTCTTCGGCTATGACTTGAAGGTGATACATAAGAGCAAAATGGAGAATATGGTTGCGAACGCCTCGCCAAGGATAGTAAGTACCGAACTCCTTACACTAGTAATATCCTAGGTCCATACCAAATTACTAGGAGATATCAAGAACATTTGGGAAGGAGACTTGACAATTCGAGACATCATCAAACGCTTGGAGGCAGGGACGCTTAGCTCGAGTGATTATAAATGGATGGAAGGATTACTAAGATAGAAGGGGAGAATAGTGATTTGGTTCGAGAAGGAGCTATATTAAAAGCTGGTAAAGTATGTGTTACTTATCAAAGGAACAAACACAAAAATGCATTGTCGGCCTATTATACCAAAACTTGTGTCATGAGTTTGTTCTAATATCTTCCCAAATGCCAACCTCGTAGACAAGGCTCTTAAAGGGGAAGGTGCTATTACGGAAAAGAAGTTTCTTTTTGAAAATGAGAATTGATTGGTAAGAAAAGAATGTTACGAGGAATAAACAAAGGAGCTCAAAGGAAAGACCAAATACAAAATATGCAAGGAAATAAGAACTAGACCTATTTAAAAACAATACACTAAACAGATCTAGCGTGAGCCGTTAGGAATCACATCCAAAGCTGATTTAGGAAGTAAGCCTATATCCTGAGTGTTGCGCGGATAATGGGGCTACAATGGTAAGATAAGTTCTTAATCAACAGAATCTCACAAATCTCTCCAATTAATAAGGATAGTAGACCATCTTTAGTGGAAGCTTGAGACTTGAAGCGTCGAAGGTTTCACTCCCCCCATAGCCTGTAGATACAGACGCCCAAGACAATAAGGCGTAAAGGTTGCTGCGCTGATAGACCAGCTGTTATCGCTGAGATAGTACTACCTGGATCTCTCCAATCACATAAAGCAATAATATGGGCCCATATTGATTTGTTAAAATCACATTCAAAGAAGAGATGAGCACATGATTCAAGATGTAAGGAGCACATTGGACAATGCTTATCTGTTTGAATATAAGGAAGGCGATCAGTTATAAGAAGTTATGAAGGCGGCGGGAACCAAAACGACCTATAATAAACAAAAGAAAATGAAGTCGTATAGATAGGAAATACAATAGTAGGAACTTAATTACTTAAGCACTACATTTTAGCATTATGAAATTTAAGCAAACAACGATGTATATGACGACAAATGAGTTGTCCACAGGTCTGTAGCATTATAACGAACCAACATGAAATTCAGAAAATGAATGATAATGTCTGTACTTTCACATCTTTCTCTGTCTTTTTTCAACTACTTCCTCTTCCTTCTGTCCTTACCTTTATGATTCTACATTGAAGAAACAATCGTTAAGTTCAAAAATGTGTTGCGTATTTAAGTGAATCAGTCCAGTCATATTAAGTGATAGTAATTCTACCAATGAATCATTAGATTGTTGGATTAAATATCAATATTCATTCTCATTATTCTTTGCTTACAAGCTGATTCTATTCGATTAGATGGGCTTTGTTGGGACAAACTTTAAATAGATTCCCAACATCTTTGATATTGATAGTTCTAAGGGATCGCCTGGAGATTCTATGGAAAAGATCTCAAAGATAAATGCCACACTTGGGAGATAAAATCTGACGTTCAATTTACATTTAAGAAAGATATTATCTTGGAATAGTCTTTACTAATTGATTTTACAATATTTTTTATAAAACCATTTGTTTCTGACTTTTGAACTCTATTTTTGAAACCCAAAGAAGACAATAATAAGTAAAGGTTTGAATCTTTAATTTTTTTTTAAACATTTGGATTTTTAATTTTAAATTAAATTATTTTTATTATGCACATAATTCTCGTATTTAAATTTGAGTCTAATTACAAAATTCTTGATTAATAATAGAGTTAAAGATATATTATATTTATAATAAATTAAAATTTGTTATATTTGATATAATTTATATATAATTTAAATTGAATATTTTTTTAATTTTTTAGTCTGATATAAAGAAATTGAACATCAATCGTTTTGTCATATAAAAGAGAAAGGAGAGGAAGAATTTAAGAAAAGAAAGAGATCGTTTCTTTGAAATAGAGCACCCGTAGCCGTAGGCCACCACAAGTGTCACGAGTGCAATGCACAGGAAAGTGAAAAATCATGAACTTCGGCTTCTGTGACTAAACCTTCACTTGTTCTTTTCTTTTTTCCATCAACAACTGCCCATTCACGCGGGACAAATTAGTAAACAACAAAAAGAGAAGATATAGGCTTTACCCAAAAGAAACTTGGTACCACATACCCTGCACAAAGAAACAGAGTGCGAGACGAGCACGCGATCTATGACACTCATGACTTACCCCATTGACGCCACGGCGGCCACTGCAAGCTCAACACTTTTCCAAGTAGGAAATAGGACAATGATTTCCATCTTCCAAGTCCTAACCACTTGTGTTTCTTTTGTTCCAAATTGGACATTTAGTGTGTAGATTACTAACAAATTATGGTAGATTAAAAATTCCCACGTAAGCACTTTTGTTGACAATTAAGCTTTCATCCCCTAATAAACTTGTTTTTATCAAAATAACAAAAAGGACAGGTAGCAATGTAGCATAAGTCTATAGTTTTGTTCACTGTTATTGTATATAACTAGAATTGCACATGCCATCTTCCGGTCTTTTCTGTGCGCATAATGTATTCTCTAGGGTTAACCAAACATTTACGATATTTAACTCCAAATTTGGTTGATATGAGAAAATTTATAAAAATAATAACTACTGCAAACTAAAGAAAACAACCAGTTAACTACCAATTCATGCAGGCATGATCCAAATGAGGTGATAAGGGGGCCTTGCTTCACAATGATTCATTGGTCAATCATTAATACTTCACACACACACAATTCAAGTGGTAAAGATCCTGCATCTACCAGGCTCTAATATTTATAGGTGCTTTAAGTGAAGATTGTTTGCATATATTTCTGTTCTCTGGTGCACCATAAAAATGCCAATTAAGAGGTACAAGTTCATACACCTGCTTCATGCAGACAGTCAATCAAGGATCGAGAGTCAGCATACAAATATGCTAAATTCTATACCAGTGATGCATCTTACAGCTTGACTTCCACTGCAGTACGAAATTGGAATCAAATTTACAATTCAACAACCTGGAGCTTAAGAAGAAGAGAACTAATATATAAAGGCAATTCATAGTATGATTAAGGGGAAACAGACAATTCTTAAAGCAATGAAATTGAAATGCAATTCCAGTGCCTCCTTTTGGAGGTCAACTGGCGTAGTAGTCATGGAATCCATTATTGTCAGCTTAATCATATAGTTATTAATGCAGAACCCAAATAATTGGAGAACAAGACAGATACAAAAAATGTTTACAAAGACACAAGTATAGAGCAAGCAATCACAGACCATTTAACTAAAAGGAATGACTTCATCTCGATGAGTAAACTAGTTGTACACTAAAATGTCAATACAAATTCATTCAATAAGCATGAAACTGGTTCAAACTGAACCATTTAGCATAAACAAACATGTTCAACAAGAAAGCTTCGAAAAAAGTTGAGAAGAAAACAAAAAGTCTGGACTTGAGCCCAAAAAATCCAAAAAATGTAGGCAATTACAATTCTAATAACAAATATGAAACGTTTTGAACTACAAAGATCAGTTCACAGACAAACTTATTCAAATATACAAAACCTGTCGAAAGAGAAAAAGAAAAAATCATATCCAGTTTCAAGCTCTAACCTTTCCAGTTTCAAGCTCTAACCTTTCTTTTGTACACGCAAGTATCCAACAATAGACGAACCATACCCCAGAAAACCCAGAACCCAGAACCCAGAACTCACCTCCATCATCCCTTAAGCATCAAAGGGAGTCCCATCTATTAGCTGCTCCCACTTAGAGTTGTCACAAGGAAAGAAGCATTTCTTCTAATCTTCTCGTTATCATCCTCCAACAGCCTCACACATATCTCCAAAAGCCCTTCACTTTTAGCCTCTCTACACATTTCCCCACTATAACAACACAGAGAGTTGAGTGTAGAAAGAGCACACTGAACACTTTTCTCTCTCCCACTCCTCAACGCATGCACCAAAACACAAACACAACCACTAACGCTTCCCATCTCTTCTCTTCCTTCCTTTGACTTCACCAAGACACTCAAAACCTCCACAGCTCTCTCAAGTCCCAATCCTCCTAACCTAACCAAAATCGGCACCGCCCCGCAATCCACGGCTCGCTTCCGATTATTCGGGAACGAGCAGATAGCGTACAACGTGGTTGCTGCTTCTTTGATCTCTCTCCCTTTCCCATAATTCAGTATCCAAACTAACGACTGAATCGCATTTGGGTAAGCGCCAATTGTCGCTTTGTTCACTTCTACCACCGCTAAACTAGTCAAAACCGTACACCCAATAGCTCGACTATCCGGAGACCCGACCCGTAAAACATCCACGACCCGACCAATCGCACCTTCCGCGACTAAACCCACCTTGTTATCGTCATCAAGCGAGAGGCTGAGCAATAAAGAAAGGGCTTTCTCTTGGAGTGCTGACTCGGATGAGTTGATACAGTTGAGAACGGCGGACATAGCTCCGGATTCAGTAAGAACCCGACGAAGACCCGGGTCGCGCTTGGTGAGTCTAGCGAGCTGCGAGAGTGAGTGAAGCTTGGAGTCAAAAGCCGAAGAGGTGGAAACGAGAGTGGAGACTAAAGTCTGGGACTGCGACGGCTGGGGCTTGGTGGGGGATTGTTGAAAATTAGGAGGGGAAAGAAGAGTATAGTTGGAAATAAGACTACGAAGAGCGTGGTTGGGGATGAGACGAGGGTGGTCAGGGAGTGGGAGCTTAGTGATGGGGCAAGTACGGTGGCCGGAGTCAAGCCACCGCTGGATGGAGGCCCGGTCAAAGGTGTGACCTGACGAGAGGATAACCGGGTCGGACATAATCTCGAGAGAAATGGGGCACTTGAAGTCGTCGGGAAACTGGGCCGCCATTAACACAATTCTCTGGCTACAAAAGGGGAAAAGGGTTCGCGAGGCTTTGGAGCTGACGAGGAAAGAGGAGGCATGAACCAAGCTTTTAGTGAAGGAGCTGCCAAGTTACGGTTATGCCCCCAAAGTTTGTCCAAATTTTCCGAATCATACCTGAAATGAGACGTCCCGTTAGCTAAACATAATTGATGATCCCGTGCGGACATCCTCATTGTCTCCTTTCTGCTTCCTAATATTTTAGATTTGGTTATTGTTACTATGTTAATTTATGTTTATGGTAACGGCACTTTTTCTTAATTAATTAAGAAGTTGTTTAGTTGTATTGTTTGTTGTTTTTTTTAAATATGAAAAATTATTATGATTATAAAAATTATGATTTTTTTATTTTCAAAAAATAAGAAAACATAATACTATCGCAATAAAAATAAAAATATATGCCTTCAAGGGTAAATTAGTTGTTAAAATATTTTTATTTTTCTTCTTTTTTTTTAATCTCATCATCTTCTCCTAAATCATTGTTTCTTAAACTCCTTTATTGGTAGTTCTTATTATTTGTCATAGTCAAAGAAGAGGAACATGAACTAAGTTAAAAATAGGTCATGATCTCACGAGGAACATCCTTATTCTCTCTTGTTTAACTTTTAACATCAATTTCGAATTTGGTTATTATTACTATATTAATTTATGTTTGTAATGACAATTTTTCTTAATTTAAAGGTTGTCAATTATCTTTTGAATGTTTTGTTGTTATAGTCAAAACTCAAAAATATGAAAAGTTGTTAAAATGTGCTTTATAACTGGTTAAGTCGGCTGTACCAAGCCCAGGCCCAGGTCCGGGTCCATACGTCCATGGCCCATTCACAGGTGTCAGTCTCCCATGCATGCGTAAAGACCTACGTAAAGACCTAAACTTAGCATCTATTTCATATATAAGGTACTATTTCGCCATGATACAGGTACGAGATTACAACCCTAATTTTCTCAGCTCTCAGCAACCAAAACTCTCTCAAAAGACTAACTTGAGCGTCGGAGGGGCCCGCCAGCAATCAACCCCCGGCGTGCCTTATCTGTTTTGCAGGTGTTCTTTAGCTAAAGTTAATCAAGATTATGGATCCAAGCTGCAAC
>JAOTBA010000002.1:27876997-27891369 GCA_025629845.1 Erythroxylum squamatum | reverse complement strand
TGTGGGATAAAATTTGTTATATTTAAATATGATTAATTACAATTTGTGTCATTTTACTAGATGTGATCTATAACACATAATATATATTTTTAATTAATCAAAGATGCTGTGGCTAATCTTCAACTAATTAAAATTATATTGATCACATGACACCTCATTTTATGCAAAGCTACGAATAATAAAGGTTTTACATAATCCTTTACAATTTATTAATAATAAATCAATATCATATATTTGCATAAATATAAATATATATACATGAATTTAAAATCAAACAATAATTTAAATCATGTAATTTAATAAAATTGGGCTAACATATAGATTCTATATAGAAATACAAAATAAATATGGACCATAATGCAAATACTGTATATTTTACACTGCCATTATACGGTACATTTATGGCTGACCAAATAATTTATTATTTCCATGTATAAACTCAAAAGTTTCAATGAACCTACACAGGATAAGCTTCAACCATGTGCGGCATCTCTGCAATTCATTTTTGATCAAGAATTCATGCAACAACAAAACAAATCGTGGGTCCCATGAGAAGCTTTTTGACATACAGAAAGTATAATAATGCTTGATAACCAAAAGATGCAATAAGCAAGTGTTCTGCATCCATTGCATCCTTTATTCAAACTTTGCAAACAATGGCCCACGTTGAAAAGTTTTGAAAATGTCAGAGGAAAGCACTTATAACCATGGGTCCGACGTTGAAACCATGGGTCCGACGTTGAAAAGTTTTGATAAACTTTCAGAAGTTGTGCAGAATGACAATTACGGTGGGACACGTTATTAATTTGCAATTTAACAAAGAGTGAAAAACACGGGACTCTTCATCTTCAACCTCTAGACGGGTCGACTTGACCCACATCCAACCCATATAACAAAACTAACCGTATCTTAACTTTTTAAACTCTATTCTTAATGATTCAAAAGCCATTTCAAGCGGAATGACATTTTGCACAGGACAGTGACTCCTCTCACATCAATATATGTAATAGGAAAAACACCCGATCATGCATATCATTACAGAAAATTAATTACATCAAGACAGAGAAAAGTTTGCTCTGATACCAACTGTTAGACATGTTAATGATCTATATACATGTCTATTATAAAACGAAAATGCGGAATATTATTACGTACCTCCTGCCATTGATGTTGAGAGATCTCGAAAACAATATGAGAGGGTTCTTCTAAGCTTTAACAAAACTCAAACGATGGTGTATACAGAAAAAACTATTTGTTAAGCCTAGGGACCCAATCCTTATATATGCCTTGTTGTCTTCCATCAAAACAACCGAAAGGGCATGATGGCTCAAGTGAAAGGGCATGACTCTTTAAAGAAACAGACACGACCCATAGAAATGAAACTAACGGATAACATATACTGGAGCTCCCATGTCTTCCTTTCTAGGAATGTTATCAAAATGGTGGAGCGTTTATTCAGGAACTTCATATGGAACCACCCTGATGGAACTAAAGGGATTGCTAAGGTTAAATGGGCTGACATATGTGTTCCAAAGAGAGAAGGTGGGTTAAATATTACTCCATTAAAACTCACAAACTAAGCTCTTATCCTTAAGCATTTATGGTGGATACTTGAGGATAAGTAATTGGTATGGATCTGATGGCTCCATTCTTACTTCCTCAAAGGCAAGTGTATTTGGGACATTAATGTGAATCCTTCTCGTTCTTATTTTATGAACCAGCTGATTCTCTTAAAGAGTTTAGTACAGAACGATGTCATCTGCGTAATTGGGAATGTAGAAAAAAATCTCATTTTGGTTTGATAATTGGTCAGGGCATGGCTCTTTATTTCAACTTCAAAGTACTAATCCTAACTTCCTACCTTTTCTCAACTCTACTAAACTTAGCTCTTTTGTCACGGGGGATTCTTGGCTTTTCCCTGATTGCCTCAAATACCTGCAGCCTCATTATCCCCCTTCAAACAGCCTTAATCGTTATTTCTGGAAGAATCAACTTTTGAATAAGCTAAGGAGCAAACGCATTACCGAACTGCTACAGGTGAAGACGCATGGGGTCTCTTGGAATAGTATCGTCTGGCATAGAAACCTCCTTCACAGGTATCCTTCCTCCTCTAGCAGTGCATGAAAAATAAGATTAGCACTACGGATCAGTTACCCTACATTGATCTTAATAGATCATGGCCGCTCTGTTTAACACATGACGAAACAAGGGACCACCTTTTCTTCTTATGTTCAACTGCTACCTTGATTTGGGAACATGTTAAATCCTTTTATGGCTAGAGTAGTTCTGAAAACTCACTAATTTCTACCATCCATGGGCTGGCAACACAATCGTCTATCCTAAAAGCTGATAGAGGGACATTTATCATATCCATGGGTCTGACAGTCCAATCCATCTGGAAAAAAAGAAATGCGGGAAGATTTGTGCCACAAGCAAAGCGATGGGAACAATTGTCGCAGAAATTACCAGAGGTATCAGGGAACTCTTATTCCTGCAGAACCATGCACCGTCTCGCATTTAACTCTTATTAATCAGAACGACCAATATAATTATCAGTTTTTTATCTCTTATTTGATAATCATACTCTGTTGTGTTGAATTCTAAAGGTTATATACCCTTGGACATCTGATATTTTGTAACTACATTTTTTACTAATTCAAATTTCTCTTTTCAAACAAAAAAAAAGGCTGATGCATCATTTTCATCCTCACATTTTAAGGAACGATCGAATTATAAGAAAAAGCTTTACCAATAATGTCTTCACAACCCTAGAGTCACCTGATGTGAAGTCTTGTAGTTCGTTCACCATTTATTAAAAGCAAAGTTTTTACTTTAACTTGCAATTAAAGATATATTATATGGGCTTAGGACCATGTTTCCTGTATTTATTTTTAAACAGAAGTTTTTTTCTGCACATAACTAATTTTTTGACTTTGTTTCTTAAAGTCTATATGGCAACATTCTTATGAAGTTTAATTCCGAAAACGTAGCCAATAATTTTTTAACTATAAAAAAAAAGTGTAGCCAAAAGTGTTAGCGACAATTTCTCAAAATGTTGCTAATAGTTTTGAGCTATGAAAATAAAGTGTAGGCAAACATTATTAACAAGGATTAGCGAAAAACATCATCAATAGTTTTTAGCTACGGAAATTTGAAGACGCTTTTTGCAGCGAATATAAATCGTCGCTAATGACTCTTAACGACTATTTTTTTCATAGCTAAATTTTGTTTCTGATGTAGTGACTAAGCTATGCCACTGTAAGAAGAAAGGATTGAAAGGATTGTTAAAATCTTTAACAAATGGATTAGAAATATACAAAAAGTTACCACTTAACTGAATAATAGAATTTTTTTGAAAAATAGTTTAAATGTTTCGATGACCTATAATTGAGATATTTAAATTTCCTTCTGCCTCTTAATGAAGGAAAAACACCTTTCTATTTTCTTTCTTTTCTACTAGTTGTGTTTCCTTCTCTTTCCGGACTAATTTTCTGCTTTAGGCTCAACCCCTATAAAAGATCCTATTTTATTTTAATATATTTTACTTTCAAAAAGAAAACTCTCTATCCACATAAATGAGAGGGCAATGATCTCATGCCAGGACATAGTAAAATCTCACAGAAGTATTTAAAATAAGATCAAAGCATAAGATATAAAAATTATTAGGATATGTTTATTCCCAGTGAATAAAGAAAAATACTTCGTCAACTGTCTTAGGGCTAAACAAGCAACTATAGCTTCCTAAACATTCTATCGGAAAAATATAATTAAAAAAATTATAGTCCTGAATAATTAGATAAAATAATTTGAATTTTAATTCAATACTTTCTATATATGGTAATATAATTTTCTCAAAAACTCATACATATATAACATGTTATTAGCCCGTCAATGAAAGTAAAAAAAAAAATTAAGGCAACCATTATTCAATTAGATTTCATACAACTTGAGCGTCACTTACATATCTATAGGAAAATAGTAGACTGAAGTATGGTAAACCCAAATTATAAAAACCAAGAATGCCCTACATATAAATTTGCATGTCGAAAATGTAATTACAGGTTCGAATCATAGAAACAGTTATGTACAATTAATGTCCCTCTCTTGATCCTTGTAAAATGGGGAGGTTCAAATTTTTAACAAAAAGAATGTTACTTAAGGTAATAAATTTGGTTCTCTGCAGCTTTTCTACTCCATTATAGAAGTGGACGTGTATTTTCATCACTGCACGATTTTCATACGTCGTGAAACATCTTGACTCGATCGCTAGTTTAATCCTGAATGAATTCTGGTTAGGTCGGCTGTGCCAGGCTCAGGCCCAGGTCCGGGTCCATATACGTCCACGACCCATTCACAGGTGTCAGTCTCCCATGCATGCCTAAAGACCTACGTAAAGACCTAAACCTAGCATCTATTCCATATATAAGGTACTATTTCTCCATGATACAGGTACGAGATTACAACCCTAATTTTCTCTGCTCTCAGCAACCAAAACTCTTTCAAAAGACTAACTTGAGCGTCGGAGGGGCCTGCCGGCAATCAACCTCCGGCGTGTCTTATCTGTTTTGCAGGTGTTCTTTAGCTAAAGTTAATCAAGATTATGGATCCAAGCTGCAACATCCAGCCTCAGCAGAATTCGGCTGAACCAATAACAAAAGTTGTGTTTTCTTGTTTTCAAAAGTACGAAAACAAAACATCATCACAAAAAACATAAAATATGAGTCTTCAAAATTACTTGTCAAAACATATTCCTTTCTCTCTCTCTCTCTCTTTTGTTTTTTTTTTTTGGGTCTCCATCATCTTTTTAGAAATCATTGTTTCATTTTTTTTTACTCTTTTTCATTGATAGTTTTATTATTTGTCATAGTAAGAAAAGAAGAACAAACTTTGGTTCTCCATCGCCGCCACATCTAAAGTACTAATAAGACCCGTCTCATATCCTTTCTCCAATCATCACCCAAACTTATAATTCCTCTAATATTTTCTCATCTCGTTTCCTTCCAACACCAATAAGAAGCAAAGAAACCTATGGACAACAAAAAAAAACTTTTGTTATCTCTTCACAGAATAATGAAGTTAATAAAAGCTTGTAGATCAATAGTTACTTTTGCTACATGTGGTTTAGAACTCTTATGCTTCTTTTAGAGATTCAACTACTAACTTCGCTAGATTGGCCTCAGCTTCCATCTTGACCTTAATTAAAAAAAATATGTGGATTCTAAGAAACCAGAAAGAGAAGGAATCAAATTTAGATACTTTTGCGAATAAATAAAATTCTAATGAGACTAAAAAGAAACCTAAAACTAGTGGTTAGAAAGGTCAAATATAATAACAACAAAATTAATGCAGTTAGACATAAATATTCAGATAAGAATCATGTGAAGAACCAATCAATTTTAGGTAATTTTGAGAAGAAATTAAATTTTAATATGACTAAAAAAACCTAAAACCTGGAACTAGCAAGATATATTCAAAATCATATCAACATAAGGAAAAAAATATAATGGCCATATTTAGGAGAAAGTGGGTTAAAACAATTATATCCTATATCTTGATAATTTAGAGTAATTAAGAGTCTCCAAACTATTAAGCACTATAAACCTTGGAAGAGGCACTCTCTTGCCGAACATCTAACCTGCCTTGTTTCTCTTCTTGAAGGATATAGATGCTCAATTAAGTGGTATAAAAGAAGGGAAAAGATATGATTATATTATCTTATAAGCTCATTAACAATTTGATTTTCTATTACAGTGAATTATAAACCACTGGGTTGCATATATGGTGTTATAATGTTTCTCATACCAAGCCTGTAGAAGTAAAAGGGCATCAGAATTAAGTGAAAGTCACTAGTGAATACCTCACTTTTCTTGGAAGTGGAACCTAGTTTAAGCACAGTTATTTACATTACATTCACTTTATAAATGAGGTATATTTTTTAGTTAATGCAATTCTCATTTCATTACAACTTACCATTAAAAAGGATTTCATTAGGTTGAGTAGAATATTTTATTTTTTAAAAAATTTAAAGTACTATGCCTAGGCTTGATACAATAAAGTTTCATATTTAATATTAGTTATAGGCACTTACCATTTAAAGGTTTTATTGTTTTGTATGCGAAGTATCCATTAAAATATGTTACAAGTTCAATAGTTGATCTTATGGTAAAGAGCTAGTTAGAGGTTTTTTAAGTTGGCAAATAATCTATAAATGTTGAAGTAATTGGTAAATTTATTGTGAATTTAGAGTGATAACTAATGGTTTTTAGTTGTGACAATTAATGATCTTTGTATTTAGTAATTTATAAATGCCTAAATACTTTTACATTAAAATGATGTTTATTGCTAGTTGGATGTTTAGATTATCTCTTCTACATTCTTCATATTCTCCTTTTGAATTTTTTCTTATAAATTTATGGTTACTCGTTACTTTTTTACTATGTTAAATTGATGTTTATAGTAATATCATATAATGATAACATTGATTGCTACTTTAAAGTTCTCTACATTAGGATGGTTATCTTATTGCTTTATCTTTAGGCTCATCTCATTTTCAAGTTAAGTTTTGTTCCTTTGTTATAGATCATTATTCATTTCATTTTGCATAACTGTGTGCTTAAGATATTTGGGTTCTTTTTGTTGAATGAACTTGCGTTAGTATTATTATTTTCTATAGTAATTTTTTTATAAAAAATGTGGTATGTCTTAAGATAAGTTTTCCACAGAAACATGGTCATTTGATATCATACTAGAACAAAAATGTTTAGCTTAAATTGAAATGAATAGTTGGATTCCTGATACTTTCATTTTGAAATTTATGCTAGTTGATTTGTATATTGAGCTTTAGATCTAGATCTTTAATTGCACCATATTATAGTGTCCATTGAATATATTTTGGATTTATTGTTGAAAAATTTTGTGTGCATTTATCCTTATTATTAGATAACTATTTGATGAAACTTATTTAATCTATGTCAATTCTTTTTTGTATTTGAAGTGTGAAAATGAAAATTTAGATATTCTATCGATGAGTCTTGCTAAAAAGTTAATTTTATAAGTAACTTACATATATTTTTGAAATAATCAAAAGAGTTTTTTCAATTCTCATGTTTGGGGTGCTTAATCCATTATTGGTTGCCTTCTTCTATTGTCTTTGGTAATTTCAATATATCTAACTGTTATTTAGTTGATGATATTAAAGAATATTGGAATGAAATCTTTGTCAAAGATTGAGGAGGCTCTTAAATGATTAGATGAGCATAGCATAGTATTACATTTATAAACAAGTCCAATAATGTGGTTATGAATTATATAAAACATTTTTATCCATAAATGATCTTGGTTTTAGTAATAGGTATAACACACCTAAAGGGTACAAGTTTAGAGATGGATGCCATTTTGCCTGCAGAGAATGAGAGTTTAGGTTTCAAGTTTAGAGACAAATGTCATTTTGCATAAGAGTGAGAACTTAGGAAGCCTACAGGTCTATCCTATGAAGATCCTTATAATGGAAAACAATTTTTAGACCAAACTTTATGAGTATTTTGCTAAATTTACATGTATTTTTGGGATAAGTGCAACTTTGAACATCAAATTTAGGAAATGTGTAAATTAGGAATATGATGAAGACATAGTCCACAGGATCAGATCAGAGTGACTTAAATGGAAAAGTACTTCAGGAATTCTGTATGACAAGAAGATATTACTTAAGCTTAAAGGTAAATTCTATCGTTTAGCGATTAAGTCGGCCATGCTCTATGGAGCAGAGTGTTGGCCTATTAAACAAGTTCATAGTCAGTAGCTAATGGTGACAGAGATGAGGATACTTCATTGGATATGCAACTTTACCAAAAAGGATAAGGTTAGGAATGCAATGGTGAGGGACAAATTTAAGGTTGCTAATATTATGAACAAATTAAGAAAGACAAGGCTTAGGTGGTTTGGTTATATTAAGAGAAGACACTCAGACACTCCAGTGAGAAGATCCGAAAGGATCATACTTAGCCATTGTAAGAGAAAAATAGAGAGGCCTAAGAAGAATTAGAGGGGAGGTGATAAAAATGATACGGCAATGTTGGAACTTACTGAAGACATGATCCACAATTGAAAACTTTGGCATTCTAGGATTCAGATAAAGGATCCCTCGTAAAGAAGTCCTGGCAGTTCTCTTTAATCCATTAACTCTTGTCTCTTGTAGTTAGCCTAAGAGGTAATTACTTACTAATATTAATAATAATATTATTAATATTATTGTTTTTATCATCATCATCCATATCACTATCATCATCACCATCTTTACTACTATCACTAATAACAATAATAATATTCATTTTCTTCTTCTTATTAATATGTTTATGATTATCTATGTTATTATGATTATTAGTATTATATATATTTTTATCTTTCTAGTTATTATTTTTATTTTATTCTATTATATATCATTATATTATTTATTTATTTATGTTCTTTTATAATTTTTAATTTTCAATCATTTTACTGTATATATTTATTTTATTATCATTTTAGTTAGTATTTTCATTACTACTAATATTTATTTATTCTTTATTCTTTATTTATTTGATTTTCCCCTTCCTACTTTGTGTGGGTCATTTGGAAACAACTTCTCTACTAGTTAGTAGTAGGGCTACGTACTACTAGACCTCCCCAAATCTGTACCTCAGCGGGATTTATACTGGATGTTGTTGTTGTGTTGTTGATTTCTTAGCACTGGTTTAAAGTTTCAGTTGTTTGATCTTTTCATTTATTTACCAAATACTTCTATATGCATACAGATCTTATAATCATTTAAATTTCACCGTGTAAGAATATCTTAAATAGTTCATCTATAACTTAATGGTAAAACTCATGATAAAAGCTACTAGGTTGAAATTGAATTAGATTCGTTATTGTTAGAATGATTAATGTTGTATTGATTATTAATACCTTACAACTCTTTAGAGGTTAAAAAATATCAAAGTGTGTTTTGTAGAAAAAGGGTAAAACTGGAACCTAACTTTTTTTACTATAATTCAGCTTGAACCTAAATATTTCAAAATGTTCAACAAGAACTCCAGCATTTTGAAAATATTTAATTTAAACTCCAACTTAATATCTCTATCAACTTCTTATCAATAAAACAATTCTAACATATCTTATTATTCATTTGTGGATTCTATTGCTAGATGTGCTCCCAATTAAAACATGGGGCCTAAAATAATCAAACCTACCTACCAATAGATAATTTTAAGATAAGCAACATCATTTAGAACACCAATAATGGCCGACCATCGTCGAGCTTCATTATTTTCTTGGGCATTTTGGATCGTTATTTTGCTCCTTCTTCACACCCTTCTCTTGTGCTTAGGTTTCATTTCTACCATTATATTACATTCTCCTTTAAACATGATAGAAGTGATTTATTGAAAGGTTGTGTTTTTACATGGTGCTTATCCATTTTGAGCTTTGTTTCTAGAGAGTTAGATGGGTCTAATCAAAAGAAATTTATAGGGATTTTGGAATTATTTGGAGATGAGAGTCTTCATGATACGTGTAGTATTTGGTTTTAAGAGATATATTTGCTTCTTTTTCTAGAAGTTATCTTAGGTTGGTGTGTGCTTGAGAGCATCATTTATAGTTCTTGTTTTTTGAAGAAAAGAATGAAATAGTAGGGAAATCTACTTCATGTTTGGCAACAATAGACAAAGGACTCAAAGGCCTGGTGGTGGTGTTGGGATTTTCTTCTAAATCTTTATTCAGAGTCGAAGATTTGCTAAGAGACTGCCCTTCTTTAAGAAATTTCTTCCTCGAACTTAGGGTAAAGATGTTGGAAGGGATCGGAAGATGTCTAATGCCAGTGGAGGATGTCAATAGGTGAAGAAGTTACACAAAGTTTATGTAGCATCTTATGGTAGGTGAGGGTTATTTTTTTCTCCGCGTTTTTAGGTGGGATGCATATCTAGTAATAAGATCCACAAATAAAAAATAAAATATGTTAGAGTGGATTTTTTTAAATAAGGAGTTGATATAATATTTAGATTGGGGTTTAAATTAAATATTTTAAAAATTTTGAATTATTTTTAAACATTTTAAAATGTTTAAGTTCAAGTTAAATTATAGTAAAAATGTTACGGTCCAATTTAACTATTTTACTTGTGTTTAATAAAATTGGGGGTGTTAGGGGTTAAAGATATTAGACCAAATCATTAGTCACGAATCTTTACAATTGGTATATAGATATTAATAATACTACAATGTGAAAGAAGTGAGCAAGTATTTAAGGAATTGAATAATTTAATTTAAAAATAAAATTTAATATATTAAAAATAAATTAAAATTAAATTTCATATATTAAGAAATAAACTAAAATTAAATTTAGTATTAACATCTAGTATTATGATAAAATAAAAATTATGATAAAATTAAACAATTATTTTTCAATTTTTATTATCAATTAAATAAATTTCATTTTTAATTTTTATTAAAAATTTCATTCAAAATAAGTTTTAATTTTTTAACAAGAAAGAAATTAAAAATTAAAAAAAAAACAAAAAATAGAAGTGAAATTTTAAGATATTGACAGAGTCAGCCGCCCGAGACCTATAGATAATGTCTAAATTTTTGTTTGTAAGAATCACAAAGATGGCTGTAATGTAATCCCTTAGCTTTGGCACACGCATTATTCTGGACTCTGGAGTCATCTAAAATTTCAAATCATATTCACTTGAATAACTCAATCGATGTCCAACAAATTAAAGAATGTGCTTTTATTTTTAAGCATATTTTGAAATCCTTTTCTTAAATAAATAATTTTTGGATATATTAAATAAAAAATGCTAAAATTGATATTTTAAAATTTTGATATTTGAAAAATAATATTTTCCCTAAAATTACATCATTAAATCTCAGAATTTTTATTACATAAGTACTTTCCCCTTTCGTTCCGCGATTCTCGCTCGCCGATTGCGTTTTTGCTGGTGACACGTTTTTAGGGGCATTTTAGGAACTTCAGTCTTCAGCGAATCTAGAACGGTCAAATCGCCCTTTTATAACGGCTCATACACGATATAGCTATCATTTGCTTTTAACTGTTTTCTTTCTGTGGTTCCACAATTGCAATGGATTTCTTTTGATTGATAAATCGGTAAATTAATTAAGACAAGCACATTTAATATAATAAGAAGAAAAATGAAGACTTGCACATGTTAATCAAAGGAAAATATATTTTGCATAAAAAATTGTTCTTCAATAAACTTTCAAATGATCTCTTTGCACGTCTCCAGTTCGATTGCAAACATAGGAACTAATAAGATTGTAAAAACTCGAGTGTTGTGAGGCCTATTTGTCCCTCTCAAAAAGTGACAATGACCCTACGTAAGAAGCAATATGATGTTGGGCCTGTTTTCCTTTTTCCTACATTATAAAAAAAAAAAACAAAAGAAAGGACAAGCAATGGCATTACTCTATGTAGATCCTTCTCCTAGTCTTATTAACGTCTCCTTTGATAAAAACTTTTATGTTCACTGGATTCTATAGTAGTACAATCACAATTGGTTCAATTGCAAGGTGATAAGAACAACCTCTTACAGTGTACAAAAATTCAGAACACAAAGATTAGATGCCCTCATAGGCCTCATCCGCACAGATTTGACATAATTACAAAGCATTCCGATTCAAAGAATCGTAGATCTTCCTGCTACTAAATCTTTACTCCCTCTTTGATACTTCCTTAAGAACTCCAACTTCTTTAGGATTTTGTCCTCATATACTCGAGTCTATATATTGATGGCAGTATCGATTAATTAGGTGTCTGAATCTGTTTACTTTTAACTCCTAACTACAAGAGTGTGCATAACCACGTCCTAACCAGCAGCCTAATTCATGATCGTTAATTTGATGAGATACTAATTAAAAGTGTTAAAAATACTGGTTATTTTTATCTCAATTCGATAACATGGCCATCTATTCTTACTAGTTGCGTAGAATTTTCTAAAAACCGAGTGCAGGTTGCTTTGCAGGTGGGAGGACCATTTTGCTATCTCATGCTGTTAATATTTTTGGTCTTTCCACAGTTTCTACTTGCACACGCAACGACCGACCTGGATGCATCTCAATGCATTTCCACAGTTTCTACTTGCACACGCAACGACCGACCTGGAGGCTGGATGCATCTCAATGCATTTCCACAGTTTCTACTTGCACACGCAACGACCGACCTGGATGCATCTCAATGCATCATGAGGAATAAGTGACTCTTTTGGTGACAAGTCAACTAAGTTCTGTTCTGTGTCTTGTCTCCATAATTCCCATGACGGTAAAAAATTCTTAGCATCAACAAAATAATTATTAAAAGTATCAGAACAAAAATTATCAATATAGATTAAAAAAAGAAATAGTTATTAAAATTGACAAAGACTGTGTGTGAAAAATTACTATTTAATATTAATTTTTGCAAGGATAAATATCATAAATTTGTGTCTCTGGCATGCAATACAGATGATACCTTAAAAAAAAAAAGGAGGAGAAACGAAAAGGAAATTGCTTTTCGTTTACATTGACACAGAAAAAGCAATATGTACTTTCAAGCCATCAGAACACATCTGAAAGACAACTCATCTTGCTTTGTTTTCATACTTTGTCGCTCCCAAACAAGATTAAGGAAATAAAGTCAGTTCTGAAGTTTAAAAGATTTTGTCGGTGATCATGCATTTCTAGACTGAGATCAATCAAGGAAAAAGCTGCTTAAACTTCCTTAACAAATTCATACCTAATATTTTTTTTCGTATGCTAATTCTTTTCAAGCTCTTGTTATTTTGTTGATTTGTAATCAGAAGACTAGCTTTAAGATAGATATGCTCACTTGAATAAACATGGTGATGGACAAGTAGCATTAAAAAGTTATGAAGGCGTTGAATCAGAAGTACATTAAGTAGGTAGGCAATATAAACAAGCACATCTCTTCTCTTCTGGGAGACACATGCAGTGCCTCCAATACACCAAATGTGTCAATAGATTAAAGAAGATCAATGAATCGCATCTATTACGTTGTGACTTACAAATATTTATACACAGAATACAAGTATGAGATATAGACAAATCTGCGGAAGATACCTAAGATCAAGTCTGAAGATACCTAAGATCAAGGACAATCATAACTATCGTATCTGGTTATATACGTTACATTTGACTTATTCCTATTATAGATTCTGTCAAAAATGCCATGACATTAATCCTCTACATATCTCTTCTCTAACCAAGGAGGTAATTGCTAATGAATTTTTTTAAAAAAATTCTCTTCTCTTTTCAGCCAAACAAATCTCCTATGCTAGATAGCTTTAATGCTAGGCTCTTCCAAGCTACTTAGGGAAACAACAGACTCAATGGTTATCAAAATTATTCAAGAATTCTTCAGCACTAGTAAGCTTGTCACTAAACTCAATAAAACCTATATATGCTTGCTATTCCTAACCATTCCTCTCTTAATGAGTTTAGACCCATATCAAGTTATGTGATCTATAAAGTGATTTCCAAGATATTAGCAAATATATTGCTAATAACACTCCTTGACTTCTTCAATCCTTGCTAAGGAGCTTTTGTTAAATGAAAAAATATAGGTATCAACATAAGCTTAGTTCAGGAGCTTTTCAGGGGATATGAATCCAACAAATCCATCAAGAGCTATGCAATGCAAATTGATTTCACCAAGTCATTTGACTCTCTCAATTAAGACTTTATCCTTTGCTCCTTATAGTTGATTGGTTATTGCAATAAGTTCATAAAATGGACACAAGCCTGCATATCTTTAGTCTCATATTCTATTTTAGTCAATGGAGAAACTTTAGGACTCTTTAAAGCTTCTCAAGTCCGAAGGCAAGGTAATCCCTTTTATCCTTATTTGTTTACAATGGCTATGGAGATGTTAACTAGAATAATTATCCTTAACATCAATAAAAATATAGCTTTCAAATACCATTATAGATGTGATAAGCTTAAGCTCTCACATTTAGCATTTACAGATGATATTCTGCTTTTAGTATGGAGCTGACCCAATCTTTATAAACATTATTATGGATTCCTTGGATTCATTTAAAAGGACGATTGGTACGAAATCTAATGCCAATAAGAGCTGCATCTACTTCTCAGCTTATTCTCCTGTAGCCATAAACACTCACTTTTTGAGTCATCAACTAAATAAATGCCCTTCAAATACTTAGGAGTCCCACACTACAACAGAAACATACATTTTGCGTCGTCTTTTAGACGTCGTAGAAGCTAGTAGGACGTCGCAGAATACCATCTCCAACGTCTATTAAAACGTCGTAATAGACGTCGTAGATAGTGGGGTAGCTAATAGGTTTCTGCGACGTCTGAGTCAAGAC
>JAOTBA010000002.1:27865139-27875267 GCA_025629845.1 Erythroxylum squamatum | reverse complement strand
CTTACCAATTCTATACATTTTATTATTATCAAAACATTAAGGAATTTATTTGTCAACCACCATTGGTCCAACATAGTTGAATAGTTCAATTGAGCTGGGTTTAGAGTCTTGGAAGCATAGTAGATGGAATGCAAAGCTTTTCCCACTCTTTGTCCTAAAACTACCCCAATTGCATAATTGCTTGCAACGTACATGATCTCAAAGCGGAGGTTCCAATCTGGAGGTTGAATCACCAGTGGGGATGTCAGAAGTTCCTTAAGTTTGATGAATGCTTCCTTGCACTTCTCGTCAAACTCAAAGGAGACATCTTGTTGTAGAAGCTTACATATTAGTGTGGCTATCTTTGAAAAGTCCTTAATAAACCTTCGATGAAAACCTGCATGCCTAAGAAAAGAGCGCACTTCCCTTACAGTAGAGGGGTAGGGTAAAAAAGAAATAAGATCAACTTCAGACTTGTCTACTTTAATACCCCTATTAGATATCACATGGCCTAAAACTATACTTTGATCCATCATAAAATGACAATTTTCCCAATTCAACACAAGGCTAGTTTCTATACATCGTTCTAAGATAATGGCAAGATTCTCAAGATATTCATGAAAAGAAGATCCATATATACTAAAATAATCCATGAATACCTCAACAATCTTCTCAACATATTTGGAAAAAATGCTTACCATACACCTTTGGAATGTGGTGGGAGCATTACATAATCCGAATGGCATCCTTCAGTAAGCGAACGTATCGAATAGGCATGTAAATATGGTCTTCTCCTAATCTTCTGGTGCGATCGGGATCTGAAGATAACCTGAAAAGCCATCTAGAAAGCAATAATAATCATTGCCAACCAATCTCTCAAGCATCTTATCAATAAAGGGAAGGATAAAGTGATCTTTATGATTGGAAGAATTTAACTTTCGATAATTCAATACATACTCACCATCTGATTTGCACTCGGGTAGGAACCAACTCACCTTTCTAGTTTGTCACAATGGTGATTCCAGATTTCTTTGGAACCACCTGGACGGGACTTATCCACTTACTATCGGAGATCAGGTAAATTACCCCAGCATCGAGAAGCTTCAACACCTCCTTTTTCATAACCTTCCATCATTAGAGGATTCAACCTAGGCTGAGCTTGCCTTGTTGATTTTACGTCCTCCTCCAACAAAATGCGGTGCATAAAAATTGATGGGCTTATCCCTTGAAAATTCGCAACAGTGCACCTGATGGCCTTCTTATGTTCTCGCAATATTCGAATTAACCTTTCCTCTTGATTTGAAGTTAACTCTGCCAAAACGATAACTGGGAGAGTCTGCTTATCTCCCAAATAGGCATACTTCAGGCATGTAGGGAGTGGCTTCAATTCCAATTCTGTTGCCTGCACGTCAGGAGGTAACAACTTCTGGTGAGATTCTGATAGTTTTATAAAAGCCAACTCATACATTTTTGGAGAGTTTTCTAATGATTCCAAAGTGATTGTCATTTCCATAAGCTCTTCTCCCATCTCAACATCAATGATGGCTTCTACTTGTACATGCTCATTCAAAACTGTTTCCAAATGATCCTTACAACTAAATTTAAACATTTCTTATACCAAAGGATCAATCACATTAACAGAAAAAACACAATGATCATTAGGAGGATGTTTCATGGAATTAAAAATATTGAAATGAATCACTTCCCCATCAAATTCTATTGTGAGGGTGGTCTTACGAACATCTATCTTAGTTTGACCCGTATTAAGAAACAGTCTCCCCAACAAGATAGGTATCGAATTACATGAAATGTTATCATTCATATCCATAATATAGAAATCTGCAAGAAATATTAACTTATTTACCTGCATTAAAACATCCTCAACTACACCATCAGGATAAGTATTAGTGCAGTTAGCTAGTTGTATGATTACACTCGTTTCTTTCAGTGGACTTGAATTTTGATTTGATTAATAATCAGTTTTCCAAATTCAAAGAAGCATAAATAAAACAAGGCATCACATTAATAGCAGCACCCAAATCTAACATAGCTTTATTAATCACAGTGTTCCCAATTTTGCAAGGAATGGTAAACATACCTAGATCTCGACATTTTGGAGACATCTTCTTTCTAAATATTGCAGACTTGTTCTCACCCATCATTACTTTTTCATCACCTCGCAATTTCCTTTTGTATGTACACAACTCTTTAAGAAATTTGGCATACCTTGGTACTTACTTAATTGCCTTGAGTAAAGGTATGTTGATTTCCACTCTTTGGAAAGTTTCTAATATCTCTTTTTCTTTCTCTTCCTTGTTCAGTTTTGTCAATCTGCTCAGAAAAGGTGGAGGATTAGTCTTAACAATATTTGGGCTTTTGAAATTTACCTTTGTACTCGATGATAGATTTTCTTCCTTCCCTAATTCCTTCTCGATCTCTTCCTTGGTAGCTATCCTTAGTGGAGTTCTCTTAAGACCCTCAATGTCCTTTATGCTCCTTAGGGTTATAGTGCTGACATTCTTCGGGTTCACCTTAGGTTAGGATGGCAGCTTTCCTTCAATTTGCGATTCGTTACCGTTTATCGTTACTACCATCTTACCCATTTGGTTTTTCAAATTTTGTATGCTCAATTTTGTTTCCTGTTTGGATTGTTATACTCCCTGCTGGGATTGTTTTTCTCCCTACTGAAACTGTTGCAACTACTGATATAGACTCTGTTGAAATCGGAGATTGTTAGCAGTAAATTTTTAATAAACTCATCAAGAGATATACCTGAACTAGACGAGGAAGCTCCTTATATTCCTTGCAGTCTTGGTTGGAATCCTTGTCATCCTTGTGACTAATTTTGGAAGTAATTGTATTGTTTGTTCCCTCCATAACTCAAGTTAGGGTGATCCCTCTAACTTGGGTTATACGTTTGCGAGTACGGGCTGTATTGGTTCGTTAAGTTCCCTCCTGCAACATTCACGTACTCCATATTTCCTTCTTGTAACATCAGGCACTCATCAGTTAGACGACTTGTGTTTGAACATATCCCACACACTTTCACTTGTGCCTGTCCAACTACAATATGCTTTATAAAGGATGTCAATTCATCTAAAAGATGTTCGATGGATGAATTACTTATCTCGTTTCCTCATCGAACATCATTGTAAGTGCCAAATTGTTGTGTGTTTGCGACCATTTGCTCAAGTAAGATTCTGGCTTCAATGGGAGTCTTCTTGCAAAGTTCCCCACCACTCGTTTCATCAACCAAACTCCTCTCCATTGGTAGCAATCCTTCATAAAAATATTGGATGAGAAGTTGCGCTTGTACATTGTGGTGTAAAAAACTGGCACATAACTTCTTGAACCACTCCTAAAACTCATAAAGAGAATTCCATTATGTTGCTTAATACCACTTATCTCCTTTCGAATACTTGCTATCTTTGAGGCTGGAAAATATTTCTCCAAGAATAGCCTCTTCATCTCTAGCCATGTGTTTACGCTTCCAGCTGGTAAGTCAAATAGTCAATCTTTCACTGCATCCTTCAGTGAGAACGGGAAAGCTCTCAACATGATCTGCTCGTCGGTTACCTGGGAGGCTTCATGCTTAGACAAACCACGTCGAGCCCCTTAAGATGCTTATGTGCATCTTGACCTGCAAGACCATGAAAGTTGGGCAATAAATGAATTAATCTAGATTTTAACTTAAAGGTAATATGTTCAGCAAAATTCGGAAATGTTATACATAATGGTATTTGAGTTAAATTGGGTGCAACCAACTCCCTCAATGTCCTCGATTTACCATTGTCTCTTCAGATTCCAATTTTGATTCTTCTACCAAAGTTGACCTTGCTTCCCTACGCAATCTTTGTAATGTTCTCTTGATTTCCGAATCAAGTTGCTCAATTTCTCTACTAGGAGATCTCGTAACTACCATACATCAAAGCTCACAAAATTTTAAACTTAACAAATAACAAAAAAAACAAATATATTCACAAAACACGAACTAAAATCAAATACAAAAATTAAACTACCACACTCCCCAGCAACGTCATCCAAATTTGACAGCGTGTGTTGAGTGCACTACAAAATTTACTTGACTCTACACACAAAAATTTGTAGTTATGGTGAGTCGGTATCGAATCCATAGGGAATGTTCGATTAACCTCTGTAATTGAATTAATTGATGCAAGAACAATATAAAAGGGGGACTTTTTTGGAATTGAAACAAGCAATTGAAAATGAAAAATTAAAACAAGCAATTGAAAATGATTAAAGTGTCGAATATGAGTAAGGTCCAGTTCTAGGGTCAATCTCGGCCTAAACTCGACCAAGCATATTCCATCATCCTAACGTCTTTACACCTCTCTTCAAAATATTGATATGATATTAATAGAACATTACATTAACGTTGGTTTTCCCTTAGGTTGTGTTTAATTAAGTTACGATCGCTAATTAAACTTAACTACTGAATAACCTAGGATACGTGCTCTAGATTTAATTTGGCAGCAACATTACGAAGTGAAAAATGATCAATATAGGAAGTAACCTCACACGTTCGGGTTATCTAACCTAAGTTATGTTGTTTCTAAAGATTCACGATCATTATACGCTACTAACAGACATCAAATGTAACAATTACGGATTACATTCAACATTATAACAATAGGTTCAAAATAGAACTATCAAAATAATGTGTTAAGATCATCTATCCAAAACCAAACTCAATCAACACAAACAACACAACAATCCAAAAAGAGATTACAACGTTAAAAGAATGAAATAGCTTAACCGTGACTTGGATTTGATATCCCCATTGAACCAACATCGAGAATTTAGCCTTCCATCTCCATATTCAAGCTCTTATCATCGGCCATCCTCTCCATCGCCACTTTTGGTGTTAAAGAAGGAAGAAAAATCGAAGAGAAAATGAGAGAAAACTGTTGGCTAGGTTATGTCGCGAATATTCCCTTTTAAGTTGTCACCCCCTTTCATTATGTTGTAGTCTTTTAGGTTTAAACAAAGTGTTGTTTAAACAAGCAAATGACACCTGGCCTTCTCACACCCGTGAATGGCCTCTCATAGGCGTGACTTAATAAATCACATTCGTGACTTGTTTCTTACTGCCGTGAGAAGCATGATGGCTCAGTGAAAAAAAAAGGCAAATGGCTGGCAACGTGAGAAGTATGGGAGAAGGCAGCTGGCATCCCTGAAGCATGCATGGGAGCTGTCATATGGGAGCATGGCAGCTGGCTGGAAGCATAAGAAGATGCATGGGAGGGCTGTCAAGAAGCATGCATGGAAGTTGGTGTGAGAAGAACTATGAGAGCAGCTGTCACCTTGCATCATCTTTAATCTTGGGCTTATGGAATCACCACCTTACATGGACGTGAGGAATAACTCACGCCCATGCATCTTGTTGCACAACCATGACATACACACTCACGGCTGTGTAACTTTTCCAACATGGTCATGAGATCTATTAATGGTCCATTCTTCATTTCTTTTCATTTTATTGTATTCTTGTTGCTCTAATCTTTTTCTTCTTTGTATTTCCAACATATTTCTCATATTTCTTGGCATTTAATTGTCTTCTCTTGCTTTCAATCCTCTTCTTCTTCATCCTCCATGAATCAATATAATATGGAAATTGAGAAGATGGCTTTAATTGACATGCTTTCGAGTCACTTTAGCTCTTTCGCTTTCGAAATGTACCCAAGATCAAATATGAACTAAAGTGTGTATCCTAAGCATTTCTAAGGCATTAATCCCAAAGCGTAGTATATCAAATGAATTAACAATTAAACACATATCAATAGGCTAACCAAATCCCTTAGTTGATTAATTAAACCATGAAGATGTTTTCATGAAATTAGGAAATTTATTAACCAAGCCTCTCGATTGTAATGTCCTAGTGTGATAACTTTAGTTTGGGTTTAAGATAAACACAAGCCCTAAATTAGATAACTAGAACCTCATCAAAAGACTTTTTTCGTATGCTTATGAAGGCTTTTACCTCTCTTCTACTTTCTAGTCTGAGGTTTGAGACCACCTCTTATATGTGATATCTTATTTTAAAAGATAGCTTCGACAACTTATATCTTCATTTTCCATTAAAAAATGCTAAGATTTAAATGATAGAGTAAGAAAGAAAAGAGAAATCATGAATTTAAAGTTCTAAGTGTCAAAAAGGAGATTCAATATAAAATTCAACATTAGTAAAAGGATTTAGGTTGATATCGACCAGTTTATACATCGAAACGGGCTTTGAGGAAAATTAGTGTGATTAACATGGAGATCACTCCAACTGAGGTTCCTAATGTATGTGTTTGATTGAATATTTTATTGAATTTTGTATTACATGTTTAATCAATGTTTATATATTTTTGTTTTTTGAGATTTTTGGGGGACTATAGTGTTGTTCCCCAGATGGCACAAAAGAGGAGGGAGGGGTAAATTATGAGTTCATTTTTTTCCTATTTGTGAACTAATAAATGAATTGCCTTTTTTAATAAATGACTATGGCAAATTTATAAATGACAATTATAAAGAGATCACAATAATGAACAAAAGAAAGTAGAGAAAGAGAGACAAAATAGATTTATAGTAGTTCGACTAAACAGCCTTTGGCCTACCTCCACTCCCTAAGTTCCACTTAGGAATTCACTATCTTTTTCCCTCAATGGATGAAGAACGACTCTCCATTCACTATCCTTTTTGTCATAGGTGAAGAGGCATTCTTACAATCATGTTGCTTTATCACGGACTAATAATAAACCTTCATATAAATTATCTTTTCAATTTCCCCAATTACAACAACTTAAAAACTCGTTTTACTCAAAACAATGAACAATTGTTTAATATGTGTTATATAATGCACATATGCACTCTTTAGGCTCTTAAAACTCTTGGAAACTTTTTATTATGCCTAGCAAACTTCCCATAACTCATATATGATTTTATTAAATATTTTAAAGCTTGATTTTTCCTTATTTTTGGTTCTTCACTTGAATTACATTTATGCTCCACTTTGCTCATTTTCTTTAGCCATTGATTGTTCAATTTATTCAATGACTTTTTTTGCGCACTTTGCCCTTTTATTGAACTTTATCATTCATATATTACTTGATTATATTGTAATAGAGTTATTAATATCATCAAAAACAATCTTACTAATGGCAATATATTTTATTATTATTGAAATCATGGTTACGACTTCAGTTGGTCAACACCTATATAAGGGTTAAGGTGAAATAAAAATTTACTACTTTTTAGGTTTAAACGTTTTATTTCCAAATCATGAACATGATTATGCGTGATATGTGATATGTATTCATTAATTTACAACTAATATGCGATTTAAGTGTCACAGAGACATCATTATGGCATATTGAACTGTTTATAGTTTGACATCATGTGTAGTTTTGTGCGTGAAAATATGGTTGGCCCCGATTTATAGAAAGTAATTTGTTTGTTAGTAAATATTTGGAGTCACATTAGGACAAGAACTAGTCCGGTGATCAAAGTGAATATCTTTGTCAAATCTGGAATCCTATAATTCTATCTTAGACAAATATGGACGTTGCGAAATAATTGACCGTTCATTGTAATATTGTGATTTGTGTACATTATTAATATTTGTTTGTATGCATGGCATGCTATTTTTCTTCACAATTTTTAGAGGTTACGAAGGGTCATATAGGCAAGGAGCCAAAATTCAATAGTCATATGTTAGTTATGTTGAAATTGATTAGCATGGTCATATGCATTTTTATTATTATCATCGTCTCTATTATTTTTGTGAAATATTGATCACAATAAATGTGTTCTGCGTGTTCTGATTCGGTTAAGTGGTTAGGTGGGGCTTCCAAATTTCTGGCTGCCTTGTCGAGTAAATAGGAGGCCCTTGACTTCAACGACTAGTAGTCCATTTGTGTATGAGTTCGCAAGCCTATCGTTTTCGGTTTGTTTTAGAGCGATGTTTGGAACACTTGTTTCTCGTTTCATTACAAGTGGGTTGGGAGGCTTTGATATCAATAGCCCATAAGGCCCATGAGTTGGGAGGAGTTGATACCATTTACCCGAAGGCCCTTGCTTGTTATAGGAGAGGTTAACAAATGGGCTCGACATCCACTTCTTCCTTGTGTGTATTTCAAATCCTAATTTAAACTTTGTTATTACTTGTTTTTCTTAGCCATCTCTCAAAGTACAAAGATTCAGTATAATCTACCAATGAATTTAGAGTTATGTGTTTTAAAGCTACCAGTTATTTTAGTTTAGGTTAAATTCCAAAGTTCAAAATCAAGAAAAGTAACTTTTTAGTACTTTATGTTGTAATCTATGAATACAAGAGTGCTTAATTGCTTAATTTGTGGTTTCCTTTTAGACTAAGCATCGTATCTTTCATACTAATGAAGTCATTGTGTCATCGTTAACTTTAAAAAAACTGAACAAAGTCAATTTCAGAACATTTTTCTTTAAACTCTAGGTTGATCCTACTTAAATTCATAGGTTTTTGAAGTTTTTAAAGAAAAATTTTGTATGAGGATTCTCGTATATGCCCAACATTAAAAAGATTTAAGTAATCATTTAGATAAATTAAATAAAATCTCCAAAATTTTATAATTAAACTCGTGAAATTTTTATATTCGTGTAAAACTATTATTTTTTTCATTCAAAGTTTCTCATATTCCTTTAAATAAGATAGATGACGACTCCATTAATTTATATCAATCATTTAGTTAACCCTTTTGTATTAGATATTGTTACCATATTTAGCACTAACGAATTTATGCATAATGTATGATTAAAGATTTATTTATGATTAAACAATTTCTCACCTATCTAACTTAAGGAAAATTTTAAAGGAAAAGGAAATATTAAATCTTAAATCAAAGGAAAAATTTTATGGGTGAGATTGTAAAATAAGGAAAACATGGTGTCATGCCCATGTTGTTGAAGGATCGAATGCGCAGCGGAAATAAAAATTGCAATCTTATATTTATCTATTGCGTTTAACAAACATACTAATAATAAAAACAAACAAATAATAAATACTTGGAATTCGTAAGAATTAACTGATACTGCACTTCGAAACTACGAAGTCTCTATATACTCTTCACCAAAAAATATATCCTACTTTCAATACTTAATATGGCCATTGTTCCTCGTTCGAGAAGCTCCTCCCTTCCTCCACTCCGCTATGAGTTCGAATCTAAGAGAAATTCTAGACGGCTCCTCCTCCTCCTTTATGTGCATAATGAGAACTTTCTTTCAAAAGGGCTTCCGCTTCTTCAGTGAATATTTTGGTAGAAGAAGCACGTTGTATCAAAAAAACAAAACAAAACAAAACAAAGACCTGAGAACCACGTATATAGTGTTTTAAGTCTTTTCTTTCTACATGCACGTTGTCTCAAAAAAAAAACAAAACAAAACAAAACAAAGACTTTTCCTTTTGTATATTACCGTACAAAAGCATGAAAACAACGCATCTCTTCGTTGTAAAGATGTCAAGAACTTTTTTTTTTCATGCAGCCAACGCAAACAACGTTTACACGCAACGTTTGTTTCGTTTTTAATTAATTAAATAATAATTATTATTTATAAAATAAAATAAAATAAAACTATTTTATTTTATTATTATTTCTAAAATGAAATAAAATAAAACTACTTTATTTTATTTATTTATTTTGTATAAGAAAATTTTCAATATTAATTATATTTTCTGTGCTAGCAAAAATAATAATAATATGCCATATATATTATTTAATAAATTATCTCATAATAAATTAAATAATCATAAACGGAAAATATTACACTCGTAAGTGTGTGGCCACATAGGTTCATCACTAAGCCGAATTACTAATCAAGGTTGGCGTCTAGCAATACTCTTCAATGACCGGATAGTATGAAGTAACAATTTTACAAAGATAGAACCTAGTTAAGGATAATGTATAATTATCTTTCATCATTACAACTCCGAATTATCCTAAGGTATGGTTCAATTGTCAAACCTTATTGGATAATCAACTATGTTACATGTCGATCATTAATGATTGGTGAATGACTTATAAAACTTTTTTTTTTTTCACTCATTCAATCGCCCTGGCCAAGGTCTTGAAACAACCATTAAGATCAATGACAACATAGAGTTCAAACTCATTA
>JAOTBA010000002.1:27830441-27857461 GCA_025629845.1 Erythroxylum squamatum | reverse complement strand
TGGTCCTTGAGGGAGACGACTTTAGAATATTTACTGTGGTGATACTAGGACGAATCTGTGCGCTTGCAGAAATAATCAATCAAGTTTGACATAAAGATTAATTAACAATTGGCATTGTTCATTGAGTGAAAAATAGGGTTACATTGTGCAGCTTATGGAGTAGATAAATGGCTTACATGCTTAGGGACATATGTTATGGTAATAAGGTGACACCTAGCACCTAATGTGTCAAGTTTTTGCAGGAGTAGTTCAGCTTTGTTCATTTTTCTCTTTTCCATTACTCTCACTACCAAAACCCTTTAGCTTCTACACCTTGTTTCCATTTCACTCATAGTCACTCAAGATCCACACAAAAATCTGCTCAAAGATAGCCATAATCTGCTCAAAGATAGTTATCATCATTTTGCCTTGCTGAAAAACAACCTATTGATACCTTGAATTGAAGATGATTTTGCATGCATGGAGAGCTAGGTTAACTTGATGAATTGAGCTGGAATTTGAGCTAGACAAGTAAGTAAAAGATTGTTCTTTATGGCATGTTATAATAGAGAGTTTATGACCATTGAATTGGGATGGATTGTATATGATATTGACGATGAAATGTGATGGAAATTGATACTGAACTTGGATATTTTTCTATCTTGTTCTTGATGCATGAAAATCATGGGTTATATAGGTTGTTTTATGGATGAATTAGATTGAATTTTGAAGTACAATAAAGGTTAATTTATGCTAAAGTAAAAGCGCTAGTGTAGTGTTTTTGAAACGGGAAAGAACTAGGACTACATGAATGATAGTGAATGAAAGTTACTGTTTTGATTTTTTATGCATTAAAACAATAGTTTATAAGCTATCAATTGAATGATTTTAAGTTGGAATTAGAGATGAATTTGATAATGAAATTAGAGTATAATTAAGGTATAAATGAGGTATAATTAATGGACTATGATGAACATGTTAAAAGCTGGAAAATTTTTGAAGGAAAATGAAGGAGTACCTTCGGTTTACCTATCCCACGATCGTGGGAGCTACATAAGCTCCTTCCCACAATCATGGGCAATGCTTTGACATGAAAAAAATTTGTTTTTTGTGATGGTTAAATCATTTAAGGGTAAGTTGCTTTACTTTGGTGCATTAGGACATGATTGAGACTTGAAATGAACCTAGAAAGTTGTTTGATTAAATGTTTGATAAGTTTAAGTTGTTAATTAAGGTTACAAATTAAGGAACGGATTGTTTGATATCAATGTATATGAATTTGTGAAGTATGAGTTGTTAATAGTATAAAAATGTTCTTATGAATGTAAATGTAATCCAAAGGATATAAGTAAATAGATATGGATGAATGAGAATTGGGAAATTATGTGAATATATAATGCTAGGAAAGGATTGATGAATGTATGATTGATGAATTGAGGGTAACCAAACTTACTTAAGGCATAAACCTAATTGTAAACTAGATGTTTTCAGGTCACCAAGGCAATAGCTTATCTAGAGCGTACTGAGAGTTAACCTAAATGTTTTCTCACTATGATTGAATTATTTTGATTAATGTCAATTACTAAATTGTTACTAATATGATTGTGATAATTCTGGACATTGTTGGTCCGAGGAGTTTGCTATTCGGGATTGTATTGGAAGTACTTTCTAATTGTATGTGAATTTTGGAAAAGGTCTTCTCAATTGTATGTTGAATGCCGAACTCAGATCCGATAAATATGCTAAATGACTGTGCACACTGAATGAAAGTTATTGATAGTATATTATATGCAATGATGCATTCCATCACATAAATATGCATAATCAGATAAAGGAGTTGTGATTTGAGTGACCAACGTAAAAAGGAGCTTAAAGCTCAGGAAATGTGCACAAAGAGTCACAGACTCAACGATTAATGAACCCAGTATCTACAATAGGTACGGGACAGTATCTGAAATAAGCCCGATATCCACAAGGGATACAAGATAGTTAAATAGGCGCTCGGTCACAACAAAATAAAAATGAAAGTGGAGTCTCATGTATATTTGCAAATTTATATCATTACATGTATCATGTAAATGATTGCAAAGAATTACTAAATTGAGTTGATATAATGATATGCAATGTTTGTGTACATGCTGATGACATGAATAATTAAAATGAATGATTGGATTATCTGAAATGATTATATGAAATCTTTGTATTCATAATGGACTTGTTGAAATATGATGTATATTGTGATCAAGTACTAAATTCTAAATGATGTGATTTATGGGATTTGATTCTGAATTATGTGAGATACTGATTGAACTATATTTATATACTTATGATGTGTATGTTCTGTTTTAAGGAAGCACATCAATGATGATTCACTCACTGAGTTTGCAAAACTTGTCAAAATTGTAACATTAATTTTCAAGTTCAAAGGAGATCTAGCTAGTCTAGTTGAAGTAGCTTCTGCATTTGGACATGGGTCAGTGTCGAGATCAGCTGTACCTACAAATGTCTTAGTTATGTTGTACCAAGAATCGTATCTCTCAACAGCTGTATAATGTACATGTGAATTTTAGAAGTGTAATGATATTTGAAACTATATATGTTTGTGAATAAAGATGGAACAAAATGATTACTAGAATGTTTTATGATATATGTGATGGTTTAAAATGTGTAATGAATTGATTTAACCGTCTTAACATGTCATTCTTGTAGAGTATGTTCTCGAATATCCTTCGGTATGTCGGGTATATGCTCTATAGGAGTGGTATGTTACAACATAATCAAATATGAATTTCATAATTATGATTTCATCATAATTTTGTTTGCAATGTATATTTATCTCATGAACTTTACCATATATATCTAAATATGTATAAAATAATTTAAATAATTTTGTCAATAAACTACAATTAACCGATTGGGTGTAAGGCATAATGACAAAAACTTGTGTGAACAAAATATAGAAAACTTAGGAAGTTTATGAGTTAAACATATAGTCATAAAAGTTCACTTTTTACAAAAAATTATCCAAGTAATCGACTTCTATATTATTTATTTTCATCAATTTATCTATCTCCTAACCTAACAAATGCAGAACTTCATATGCTTCAAAAACTACAATTATTTTGAAGAAAATTAACAAAAGAAAATTAAAATTAAAAATATCTTTATATGTTAATAGATGGTGTCTTTAACTTAGGATACTACTCGTTTTACCATGTGTTATTAGAATATTTGGTACACCACCCTCGAAAACTTATTTCATTAATACAATTATTTACCTTTAAAAAAAGGTTCACAACATCTTCACATTTTACTTCGAACGGGCTTCTGAAAAAGATTCTCAATTAGACCATGAACTTAATGATGTTAATTTTGGCCCAATCCGACTCGATTTTGACCCGAGTTGACCGAATCACGGGCCAAAATTGGTCCGCCGGATCAGGTCACGGGTAGAGGTTAGGTCGAGTATTGCCCGACCCGGCCCAATCTGTGACTCGACCGTTACTTAAAAAACGACATCATTTTATAAAAAACGACATCGTTTTGACATTTTTTAAAATATATATATAAAGTGAGTCGGTTTATTGAGCCATGAGCCCCGCCCAACCCATTGACATTCTTACATGTACTCAAGAGGTAATCCTTTGTAGGTCTATAATCAATAATGCTGCGAAATGAAACGATTTCATTTTCCTATATCTATCTGTTAAACAATCCATGTTGATTAACAATTGTAATTAACTAATTATCATCATTAAGTATGTACATAATCACCCTTTCGCGCTCACTTATAAGGTTGTTTGAACTCTGATTAATTTCGGAAGAGTATTTCAGGCGCGATTTTTTTCTTACTCTATGCTCTCGTCCGAAACTCGGGGAGAGCTAATACGGATTATATGACTGCTTTGTCTGAATATGACCTGATGGCCGTTAATTCTTTCGTGGCTGCTAAACTTACGGTACTTTTGCTATTTTGCTGCTTATACTCTACAAGCCGTTGCAAAGTTAATCATTGAAAAACCGTAGAGTACATTATTGGTCGGCATTCTAATCCTCCTGTTCGACAAAACGATCATTTAAATGTTACAATTTGAGTAACATAATTATGTGTATTGATTTTAAAATTTTAATTCATTTTAATACATCATTTAGTGGCTAATTTATGTGTCATAAAATTCAAATTTATTAATGAACTTATATTAGAAAATTTTTCATTTATTTTTTAAATTTTAAAATAAAATCCTATTTTATTTCATTTCCATAAACAACTAATTTCAATTCTAAATAAACTATGTTAATAATTTCTTATTCTTCAGTAATTAATAATGATAACAATATTATTAATAATCTCGTTCAAGCAAGGTCTTGCTTCTCTGTAAACACCGTCGCCTTTAATCTGTGGGAAAATTGGGATAGGATCTGATCCCAACTACAACAGAAAAATTATAAAACTTTTTTGTATTTTGGTTTCTCGAAGATCAAGATCATTTTAGTTCTATAAAACGATTAAACTAAAGCATGAATCTTAATTTGTACATTATTTTGAGGCTTGATACTTTTCTTTATGTATCCCACAAACCGTTTTCGAAACCAATCCATCTTAACCACTATAGTTTCATAGTATCCAGCCTCTAACAATATCCAGGTAACAAGTTGAGAGAACTCTATAACTCTTATAGAGATGATTAAGCAAAAAGTGCAAGCTTCATTAGAGTTTAAGCCTATTTATAATATGTTTTGGATATTTTGTAATTTAATTGAAATTAAATTCTAATTTCAATTAAACTTTAATTAGAATTATATATCATTTTAATTAAATGTCATCTATGCCCCAATAAGATTCAATATCTTATATTAATCCTAATTAGAATTAGAATTTATAATCATTGTTAACATATTTGGGAACCTAATGGGTTACATATAAAGAACAAGTTGAAGAGAGCAAAGATATTTAATCAAGTTGGACTTGATTGTAAAGTTTAAAAAACTTTATGATTAAATATAAGATATTTAATTAGAATTAGATAAATTAAAACTATTTTTAACTTATCTTTAATTCTTCAATTAAATAATTTATGATCATAGATCAAGATCGGTGTCTAGTAATGTATCATGACCACTCAAATATTTAGGAATGTCAAAGTAATTTTTATTAACTTTTTGGTGCATGATTTTTTCATATAATCTAGTCCTTTGATCATACAATGTTCCAATTAGACAGAGTATAGAATTAATGTCTACGCTTTTTTAGTCTAATTATATTAGTTCTCTGCCATTAGCTATTAATTAAATTAATAACATTTATAAACTATTTAAAAAACGCCATTCCACCTTGGTTGAGAATTTCCTGAATCAATATTATTCTAAAACAACATAAAATTCTCTCCACTTACTTTAGGGTGATGAATCTTATCTTGATCACACAACTACCTTCATATAGTTCATGTTATATCTAATGACTACTAATTGAACAACCTATGATTAGAATATGTCAGAAGTAGTATCAAAACATAGCAATTTCTATATAAGATAACTTTAGAGACCCTAAGTCAAAGGGTCACTTATACAATAATCGTAATGAGAATTTTCATAGACATACAAGAAATGTTTCACATGAATTTCTCATATTGGGTCAATTCAATGAACTTGTTCTTTAACAAGTACTCATTTATTTGTTTAAGTATCTATAGACTTTAGCCTAAGAGATCGAATATTTCCATCATTAAAAAAATATAACGTGTGCTAGTGATTTTATGCTCTATTAATGTCCAGTCTTAAAAGAACAATGATTGGGAACAATTTAGAGATAATACATAAATGTAATATGAATCTTGTAATTATAATCTTATTATAATGTCATTTGTAATGTATAATTATCCCATGGACTTTATCATATACAGTTAAACAAGTAGAAGATAAAGAATGCCTTTAAATTATTTTGTCACTAAACTACAACCAAAGCAATTGGCTGCAATGAATAAACCAACATTATCAAGGAGCATTCACTACAATAAACTAGCCTATAGGCAATGAATAAAAACATAACCAATTTGTCTAAAAATGTCGCATATAATTATTTGTGACATTTACATTTTTTTGAATGAAATGTTGCTAATTTCTCATATTAAAAAACTATAGACAATGCTCCCTAGAATTGTAGATAAATATTATTAACTACAATCTTTCTATACCTAAAACACTATAAACACATATCCAAATATCAGAGTATTATTCAATGTTAAGCAAAAAAATTGACGCCATATGTTAAAAAAATGAAAAAGAACATAGCCAACACTTTTTTGCTACATTGTATGCACTCATAGTGATATATCATTTGTTACACTTTTCTAGTTTCACAAGTAAAGTCTTTTAACTACATTTTTTTAATTTTGTAAATAAAGTCTTTGAACTAAAAGTTTGTAAAAACATTGCCAAACATTTTTACAATTTTTTTTCATAATCTATAATATTGAGCAGTTTTTGACATTTTGTATATAATTTATCAACATGTTTTTTAATTATTTGGTTATTATTATCAAATTAAATCATAAAGAAATATTATTAATTTAAAATATCGACCATTTCTTATGTAAGTAAAATTATATAAGTATCATTAAATTGTACCATAAAAGTAATATAACATTAATAGCTGATCTTTTATTGCTACATAAAATATTAATAATAGTTTAAGCATTCCTTATAATTTGTAAACAACATAATACGGAGAAAAAACTTCACAAAGTGGAATATGTCTGCACATACTATAAAAAACTAGCCAAATGTGATGTCCAAGTTTATAAACCTGTAACAAATAATAAGGTTGGTTAAAATCAACGAAAATTATTATTAGAAAATTCACGAATATAATTATTTGGATCAAATTAAAGAAAATGCCTTATAAATTTGTGATTCATAACATGATCACTCATCAATTGCATCATCATCCATTCTATAATTCTAGAAAAAGTAATGAAGTTAAATCATAGTATATGTATATGTATATATCTGTATGTGTGTGTATAGGAGTGGTATAAAAAGGTTAGAAATCAATACCTTTCATTTTCCTCTTCATTTCCATCACAATATGGGCTAAGTAACCTTTTCAATAACATATAACGTTTTGCTAATTTAGCTCAAGTTTCTTCACTCTTGATTACTTCAACCTTTGATGCATCCTTACACTTATTGTTTTCCTCTTGAAGTTATTCAATGATTCTCTTATATATAGAGGTTGAAATATTTGGCTTAATGTCATAGCCAAGGCCTTTAACCTAACCTAAACAAGTGCCAAATAATGTATCATGAATCTCATCTACAGTAAGTTGATTACCATTAGATTCTGACTTCTATAATATCTCTTGCATTTTATTCTAAAATAAAAGAAGAAATCAATATTCAATTAATATATTACTACTATAATAGTAAATGAACAAAAATATTGAGCAAACTTTTATACTTACATAATTATTTTCTGCTTCTTGTGATAGCTATCCATTACCTTTTTACATTGAGTGAGTTTATATCCAAATACAACTATTGTTCGCCATCTCTTCTAGCAATTTCTCCGCTTCCTCAATTATTTTTCTCATTAAAGATCCTCCAGATGTTGTATCAATGGTTCCCTTATGGGTGGACTAACTCCATTATAAACAGTTTGCAATAGCAATTCTTTAGGTAAGTTATGGTGAGGACACCTCCTTTGCAAATCCTTATAATGTTCCCAAGCTTCATAAAATGATTCCCCATCACTTTATTGGAAATTTGTAATCTCCTTTATTAACTTTGTTGTCTTTGTAAGGGGGAAGTACTTATCCAAAAAACGCACACACCAACTGCTCCTAAGTTGTAATGTTTGCGGGGCTTAAAGGATAATACCATGCCTTGGCTCTATCCTATAATATGAAAGGAAAGGGCCTCATCCTAACAACATCTTCCGACATTCCATAATATCGAAAAGTATCACATATTTTCAAAAAAAAAATCACTAAATGAGTGTTAACATCCTCATTAGTTAACCCATAAAACTGCACATTGGTTTACAACATGTTCAATAAAGTTGTCTTGATTTCTAATGATGTTGTTGGTACCGGTGGTCGAGTGATGCCTTGATGTGTAGCATTAAACCCTAGTCTCTTAAAATCCCTCAGGGTTCATTGTTCGTTTTCTTGATTATAATCTTCTGTCATTGTTTATTTGGTCATTTCTCAGCGTCTCGCTCTTCAAATTGCTCATTCTCATCGTGTGATATCAAGTGTTAAAGTTTCTACAATCTTGCTTGAACTCCAAGTAACTCTTGTGTTCATACAGTTACACAGATATAAGAAAGGCAAAATTTTCCATAGAACAAAGGAATTCAAAAAATCATAAACTAAATTCTCCAGCAACAGCGCCAAAAACTTGTTAAGCAAGTTTTACCTAATATAAAACCCTCAATATTTCGCAAGTATACAAATCGTAAACTTGTAGTAATTAAGGTATCGATCCCATGGGGAATTAGCTAAAAATAAATTAATCTAACTTTGTCTAAGGTTGTGAAATATGATTTGAGTGAAAATAAAATTCAGAAATTAAAACAATCAAATAAAATTGAGCACTTAACCACTTAACAATTGAGCTGTTATAATAAAGCAAGGATGATCAAGTACGAAAGTCTAGGATTCATTCTATCGTCATTTTGTTCCCTTAACCATTTTTTATTCAATTGGATGTCAATCCTTGATTTCTGAAGGGTTTGATTATTCTCTCTCAAGACCTAATCATTCAAACCCAATTAATTATCCCTAATTGAGTACGAAATTCCATATTTACAATCTCTAGATGCACAAAAACATCTTAACATTTTCAATCAGCTCTTAAGTGATCTATTAGATAATCAAGTTTTCACACAAGATCTCTCGTCATATGATTATCAATTTGATATTTGCATGACTTATTAGGTCGTTAACTCTTATTACCTAACCTTATAAAATTACTTTCGACTCACTCTCTCGATTTATTGTTAAAGTATAAGCAACCACAAATTTCACAACACCATAAGATTGCACTGAAATAAAAAATGATCAAGTGATAAAATAAGTCAGGAACAAATCCTAATCTGAAATTAAAACATAATAAATGGGTATAACATCTTCAATCTCAATTCATACATCAAGTTTAAAGAAAATAAACAAAGGAAGAAGAAAGAACTTGAGTTGGACTGGTCAGGAAAATACTAGAACAACTGATGCTCCCAATGCTTCCTTCTTGATCTTTCTTGATTTTTCCCCAATTTGGTAAGATGGAAGCTAATGCTTTTAGGTCTCTTTATGTTTATTTATAGTAAATATGTGACTTAGGGTTAAGCCTAGGTCACATTGTCCTAAAAATGTCTTCCAAACATCAAAACAAATGGAAAATCCCTTGTCTAGCAAGTGTATGTCATGATCGTGACAGGGGTATCACGATCGTGACCCAACATAAAAACTTCTATCATGATCATGACACTCTATGCACGATCGTGACAATAGGAAAGAGTCTTCAATTACAACTATGACACTCCATGCACGATTGTGGCCTTGCCCCTTTTGGCCTAAGCGTGCTCCAGCTTCCTTCAATCTTTATGTATGTGCTTTCATTCACTAACAAAAACATCAAATGACCTCAAGAACATAAGATTAAGGTCCAAAATCATTCCCTATCATAACACTTAAAACATAAACAAACAATTACATTATACAATTCTAAGCTTAAAAATGAAATAATCATCTAATCAACACCTGTAAGCACAATAAAATACCTACCAAAACATAATATAAACTACAATTATCAGAGAGGGTAGAGGAAGCAATCAAGCTCAATTTGAAAATAGGCCTTCTTTGTATACAACTTATCTTGCAATCATTAATGAGAGATAGAAAAGACAACTTCACTCTCCATTGTTTACAACTATGGCATTTTTTAATCCTAATGTCTATTTTAGACCAAGTTTTACTAAGAAATCTAAAGTTAATAGGAGAATGTTATTAACTATTATAATAATTGCTGCTCATGAGATGATGCAAGATCTTTTAAAGTTACAAATAGAGGTTTATAAGGATGCTTTTGGTGATGTTGGGATGTCCATTGCTATTCGTCAAAGAGACAATCTTAATCTAGATATATATTTTTTCATTTTTGTTATTTGTTGAAAATTAATCATCACTTTTTTAAAATATTATTTTTGTTATCTTTTTTTTAGAAGTTAAAAATTCATTAAAGAATTAGGGGTTAACATATAGAAGAGGTCTGCTACGTGCCATAAGACCCCTGAATACACTGAAACATCTAGGCTATTACAAAAACGTCGACGATAAGAGCAAAGACGAAAAAGTATTGTCGTTTTACAATTAGGGTATAACTAATTGTTCCTTTCTTAAAGACTACAGAAGCTTCTCAATTCAGGTGGGTGAGAGGCGAAGCTCTGATGGCGAGGATAGCAACTTCATTTTCCAGTTCTTCTTCTCCTTCTTTCTCCGCACATGATGGATCTCATCTCAGGTAAATCCCAACTTCAAAAACAATTGCTTATTATCTTACAATTGCTTAGTAGGACCAATTTGAAAGTGGTGCTCTAAAATTACAGAGGTTTGTAATTTGAATTCTAAGTCAATGTGTGAGTGCAACAAGGTATGAAATGAATTGAAGCATATTTGAATTCATCAATTCCAAGAAAAGGAATAGATTGGAACACAAAAGATTGAAGGATTTAGTCTTTGTTCAATGCAACTTAAAGTTGCGAGAAAAGTATATTATTATTATTATTAAGTTGAATATAATTTCTTAATAATTTAATTTTATTTGCTTACTATAACTCTTAATAGAACAAATAATTCTGTAGATCTAATATGCTTTGGCCATATTGATCTTTTAGAGGGATTGAGTTTCTAAGGAACCGAATTTGATATATGATAGTAATTTAGAAAATAATGTTGGATGAAAAAAGTACTAACATATCATTTGTTGCAATAAATTTGAATAGTGATAATAATAAGACTCCTCATAATAATGAAATTTTGTACCAAATGATAATTGAGATTAATGCGATTTGACCGGATATTCAATCGAATAAAGTTCCAAGTTTTTATTTCTTATCTTCTTTTAATTTTGCTTATATTTGATATATATCTTAAATTTTATATATACAATATAAATATAACTATAAATGTTTTTGTTTTAGGCTTTACTTCAAGTTGATTGCTTCTTTGGTACGAAATTTTATTGTAATGCTTAGAGAATCACGGATTTTTATGATTCTTTGTACTTGATCTCTTGATGTAATTATCATTTATTATATAATAAAATTGTAATATTTTAAATACTTTGTATTGTTCTTAATTAAATGATTGTTATTATATTGTTATGATTTTTGGGGACATGATTGATGTAAAATTATAAATTATAGAGGACAATATACTAAGGGACTATTTTGTAATTTTAAAAAATTCAGAGATTATTTTTAATTTTAAAATTTATTAACAAGTACTAGTATAGTACCCATATCAATATGATATTCATAACATTAGTTGAGAATAATTAACCGCAAGCTAACTAGTTTAGCTTAAGATAGTTGATCCATCCATTAGTAGTTTATTTTTCTTTTTTTATTTAATTCCCAATCTTTTTTAAAGACGACGGTGCCTGAGATGAACTGAAGCATAAAAATGAGAAGTGAACTCCGCAAAAGTGCGTAGAATTTAAACATGAGTGTTTAAAACATTTTGGATTAATGAAAAATTTGATTGATTATTATTTAGTGATTATTAATAATTATTTTCAATATAAAAAATATAAATAAAAATATTAAATAAAAATCATTGTTATTAATTATTAAATAATAGTTACCTAATTAATTCTTTTAATTAATATTTTTAATTTGCATAGTTTAATTAAGTTTCACTTCGATAAATACTTTATGATAGTATACAATTTAACATAACATATTATTATTTTGTTGATAAAAAAGTCCCCGTAAAACTTAAAGGAAAGTTCTATAAAATGACGATTCGACCCACCTTGTTCTATGGGGTTGAATGTTGGCCGACTAAGCGTTGACACACGAGACAGTTGGTAGTCGCAGAAATGCGTATGTTTAGGTGGATATGTGACATTATCATAAGGGATAGGGTACGAAATCGGGTTGTGAGAGAGAGACTACAGGTAGCAAGTATTGCAGATAAGTTAAGAGAGATAAGGCTTAGGTGGTTTGGGCATGTTCACAGGATGCCCTCTGATGCTCCAGTACGACGCGGTGAGATCGTAGATCTGAGTGCTTACAAGCGGAGGAGGGGAAGGCCTTATAAGACTTGGAGGGAAGTGATCAAAAAAGATATGACAGAGTTGGGCCTCACGGAGGTAGTTGCTAAAAGTAGGACAGTTTGGCGTGATAGAATAAGGGTCAACGACTCACGTCCCACATAGGAAGTTCAACTCACTGTTGGGGAAGGATTCCCGCGATGGACACCTAAAACATAGGATTTGTCTTTTCCTCAGAGCGGCTCAGTGAAAGGTGTAAGGTATTTACAAGGTGTCAGGTCCTGCCAGATCGGATATGCCTCAGGTATGTCTTCGTCTGTTATTGGCATTCTATTTACTTAAATTTTTTGTGGCTTTTTGTGTCCTGCATTATTACTTTGCATATCACATCTGCATGTGAGTCTACCGGAAACAACCTCTCTTCTTTGTAAAGGTAAGGCTGTGAACTATGAGACCTCCCCAGACTCCGCTTCACTGCGAGATGTAATAATGATGATGATATTATTATTTACTTGACCACCTAATATTTGAACTAATGTAACTAGTTTAAGAAAACCCGCAATTCTGATTCTTGAAACCATTGGCATGTGGAAGCGGTGAGGATGGTGACTTGTAGTATTATATCTTCACATCCTCTATCTGTTTTGGTTTTGGATATTCAAGCTTTAATTGCGAGGGCTTGGATTTGTTCTATTAGGTATGTGCTTCGTAAAGATAATTTTGTAGCAGATTATCTGGTTAAATTGGGTTATTAAATTTCTTCCATTTTTTAAGTTTGGGATGATATTCTTGACGCCCTTTTCTTAATTATATGGACTGATGTCTATGATATTTCTTTTAAGAGACATTTTTAATTTTCTCTTATTTGTAGCCCAAAAAAAAAAAAGGAGGGCTATCAGAATTGATCTGTGTGCTCTCCACACATGTGTATATTCATACGTACGGCGATTGTGGCGTGCGATGATAGTAAGCACTAAAGAGCGTGCTGTGAAAGCGCGTACGTCCTTTTTGTTGTCCCGCTAAGAAATATGCGTAAACCCTAAAAGCAGGAACACTGGGCCGCCTTCTGACATCCACCGCCACATTCCAAATATATAAACTAACCAATGAAATGAGATCCACTCATTCTTTGATTCTGAAATTACAATCCAATTCACGAATGCAATAATAGTCTCTTGTTCTCTTTTCATTCTTAAGCAACAACAAAATGGTGGCGACATTGCCAGCTCTTTATATATATCTATATGTCCACCCCAAAGAGCAACAGGAACAAAAGGCATTTTGAGCAACACCCCTTCTGCTAAATTCAGCTGCTAACAACGATAAACATAGACCGAATTTAGCATTTGTTCCTGACGCTGGCTCACTAGACCCTGAGTACTATTGACTAATACTAGTTTGTGTTATTGTTGCTGATAGAATAACCTAGCTATGGATATTCTTCTCCAACGGTTCCTAATCATTTGCTAGCCTACATCATGCTGCCTATATTTGGCCCCAGCTCTATCTGTCCATCTCTCATGGGTAGTGGTCATTCCCCTTTTTCTTTTTCCTTTGTTTACTTTGGCTCTTTGCTCAAGGCTGGTACAGCTAGCACGGCAAGTCAGCTAAGGCAGTTCTTAATCTCCTTTATGTATTGAAGTAATCATTTCCCATCTTGGTTGGTTTTGACATTACTTTAACACCATTTTTTTTTGTGGGTAGATTCACATCCTTTTGACACGAACCGTTAACGTCTATCGAACCATCTCTACCTAAAAGTGGCCCCAAAAGTTGGTGTCCAGAAGTCAGCTGTAGTCTCATGAGCAACCGGAAATGTGCTTGAGATAGGCACCAGACATAACCCTCGGCTTCTTAGATCTTGTTTTGGCCCTTCGAATTCCATATTATTGTCGAAATCCTATTAATATTGCACAATTATTCCAAATTCTACTAAGAAAACAGTGTCTTTAGACACCAAAGTTCATGAATATGCACTATAATGTGCTCCAAACGAAATGTGAAGAAGAATTGTCTTATATCTACCTGTTGATGCTGAATGGGTTTGCCATTCTTCATATATGGTGTGCTTAAAACCTGAATTAGCCAAAAAGAAAACACGCATCAGATATAATAAATTAACTAGGGTTTCCTTCAAATTAAATCTACTCAAGAAGATAAGGGAACGTACATTAACTTGATCATGAAGGAACTTTATGTAATCGATAGCCTCATGAAGAACTGATGCAGTATCAGTCTGTAAAAAAGAGAAAGTGACTTAAAAGATCAGTTTAAAAGCAAAGAATAAGCTATCATTTAAACCATAAAGCGTAGGTTTATACAGTATTACGGTCATTGTACTCTTTGCAAAAAAAGTAGAAGAAAAATCCACGAACTAACCTTTCCGAAAGGCGAAACCAATTGTTGCAGGGCAGTTATTCGGTCCCCTAGCTTCTCTTTCCGGACCTGATAACAATAAAGAAGTTCAATTTTTTTCAACTCATGTTTTGAAGAAACCAAATAAATATGTTGACACAATAAAAGTCCAAGTTCCCGATAGTAAAAAGTCTGTAGGAGGCATACCTTAAAAGTTGGTAACGGAGATGGCGTTTCCGTTCGTGGCTTCTTAAATGCAGGTTCACTTCCTCTCTTAACCATCGATCCCGACCCTTTGAATCCTTCACAGCTATTAGCCTGCAATATATGTAAACTTGAGAAGGATTAGTTGGTTTTTCAAATTCACAACACTAATCACCCAACAACATAATCATGTTATCTTCATCGATTCTCCTTACCCTTTTTTTCATGTTGGGGCAATTGGGTTTATCTTCAAGAGTCGGCACAAGAAGATGAGAGTGTAAAGAGGGCATGAAGCTTGCTTTAACATCAGCTATCGGAGTCGCTAAGACATTGCAGAAGGGGGTGTTGTTAGAAAACTGCAATATATTACTATGTTCTTCCTTTGGCAGGGAGGATTTCATGAAAGGAGAAATCTTTGCCCAAGATGTCGATAATTCATTCAAGTTGGTCGCATAGTTAATGGACCGATTGTTGAAAAGTTGTTGTTGTGGTTGAGGATGATCAGGTTCAAACAAGCATTGTATCAACGATGAAGGAAATCCATATGAAGTTGATGCTGAAAAGCCAGTTGATGATAACCTTTGGCAAGTTGGGATAGAGTTAGCATATCTATTCATAGGACTTAGCATTTGTTGGTCTAATGAGAAATCTTGATTTATTGCTTTAAAAGCATTAACAGATGAGTCATCACTTGTGCTTGTAAAGCACTTTGGACTCCAGTCCTTTTGTGTCTGAGAAGCGTTTATGCTTGTGCTCATTCCTTTTTGTTGGAGCACGGAATTGTAACTATTTTCAGCTCTTCCATTTCCTGAACTGCAAAACATTAAAAGGAAAAAAAATGATGAACCCGATTAACACTAAGAAAACCATCACTTGAAAGGAAGACTGATCATTATCATAATCATATTAACTGGATCACTATACCCCTAACAACCAAATGACAAAAGTTACAAGTATTTATCTTGTTGTTGAAGTCTTGAATTTTTTAAAGATCGTGTGGTCCATAACAGTAAATCCATGAATTTCTTTCCAGTAAGGAGTGGAACTTTACCTACTTGTCTATATCATGGAGTTTACTACTTCAGTTATTGAGACTTACATTAAGACTTGGTTCCAATCCGATGATGCTGAAGAAGAAGATAGCCCAAAACCCATCATTTCCAAGGTAGAATCTATCAAAATAGAGCTACCACCACTGTCAGAATTGGCCTGTAGTTGAGACTTCTGTGAGTCTTGAAAAATCACAGAACTTTCCGATACGGAGTCAATAATAGACTCTTTGCATGACCCAGGCTTCAATTCCGCAGCATCTGTCATCATCCACGAACCATAAGTTCCATATCCCATATCACTTGTAGCCCCCACAGAACAAGGAGAAGAGCCGCTCCTGAACGCGCTCCTCGATGAATTCCACCAGCTTCCGCCGCAAATCCCGCCCTGAAACTCGTCTGCCATGGCCACAGAATTAGTACATAAAACCAGGAACTGCTCTACCTTTGTTCCAAGTGTTTATTTCCTCCTTTCTTTTCTCTCTATATAAATGAGTTTGTGTTGTATATGGAAGTATATTTGACGCTGGAGCTTGTAGGAGTCCAAGTTATATATGCGACGGTTGAGGGGTACGGTCAATGGAAATTACCAGAAAATGTTTAGTTTGACATGTCCAAGGAGATGATTGGACAGATGAGAGGAGGCACTTTGAATCGAATTTTTCCTGTGTTTGTCGTCATCGCTTTAGTCTTTTTAACTTACTGGAATTTTAATGTAATTTAATTGACAGGTACATATTGAGCTCTCTCCTCAGTTTCACTTAACTAAACTATTATTATACAGCAGTGTCCATCACCTCTTCCAAGCCTGTGAACTTAAGGTGATTTACTTGAGCATGAAGGATATACTTTACCATCTTGATTTTAATAATTAAGGAAATGACATGGCATTTTCATAATTTATTAATGGACAAAATATTCTTGTTATTTACAAGATAAGGGTTCAGTGAGTTCGGATTTTCTGTTCAATATTATAGTGTCTTATTCTGTTCCATAAATCTCAGTCATTTATTTATATGTGTTCCGTGTAAATGAACGTAGGATCCGCATAAATGAATAGCTAAGATTTATTGAATAAAATAAGATACCATAATATTGGATAGAAAATTTCATCCCGAGTTCAGTTTGGTCTATGATGATGTTAATGATGGTGAAATGACAATCAGGCTTGTTGGTGACTATAATATTCCAAATAAACCAGAAAATCAGTATGACTTTGAGCCTTGGGTTCCATGTATATAATTTGCGGAGAGAGCAGGGTGCAGAGTAACAGGTTTATATAAGTTTCTTATAATCTTATCCATAGCAAGTGAAAGTCACCAGTCAATTGGAAAGCCAACTGAATATAACTGAAATATGTTCTTAAATACACTATCCAGCCAATTGGATGCACCAAAATGGCAAAACCACTTGTCTACTTATAAAGCTCTATCTATCTTATTTTTATATCATTATACGTGAAGTATTATCGATCTCTAGCATTTGAAAAAATTAACCGCACATATGTACGTAATCCAAACTCTCGATGGTTATTGACTGGGGAGGGAAGTTAATGTTGGAAAATCAATTGCGATTAAGTCATGGTTGTGGCAATAATTTTTTTTTTTTACAAGTTCTTAAGGTATTTCTTTAATTGAATAATTTAAAATTTTGAATATAAAATGAAATAATTGAAACATACTTAATTTAGAATCATGTAAAATGTTTTTCAAAAACTATCAACCATAAACTACATACATGTCCAGCCTTTAATAAAATAGAAAAAGAGAATTTTACATTAAAGATAAAAAGAAAAGACGAAAGTGCTAATTTCTCAATATCTTTTCTTATTTATAGAAAAAGACTTTAAAGTTTTTAAATTAAAATTAAACTTCTAGTTATAATCAAAATATAACTTACTTATAATTATAATTTAATCTTAATTTGATTGAATGACTTATAATTGATCTCTTAAGTCAAATTTTAAAATTAAGTTTAACTTAATTTAAAATAATTTATCTCTCTTTAAAAACTCTTTATGTGTAATTCATTAGATTTTTAATATATTGGTGATGATTATATGTTATAATAAATTTAAACTTCTTTTAATTTTTTTTTCTTTTATTAAATAATTTATAATCATAAATCAATATTAACGTCTAGTAATATATCATGAACACCCAAAATTTAGGAATGTAAAAGTGGTTTTAAATAACCTATCTATACATAGTTATAACATATAATTTAATTCTTTCGTCATCCAATATTCAAATTGTACATATTATGAAATTGTTATCTATTCTATTTAAATGCAATCATGCTCATTCTTAGTAATTAGCAATTGATTTATAATAGATATTTAGTAATACCCTTTTTAAATATAAATTCATTTTCATTAGAGAATTCTTTAAATCATTATTAATGAATAATTTTGGAACATTCTTTCTAATTACTGTAGGTGACAAATCCTTAATTGACTCAATTATTTCCATGCAACTCATACTATATCTATGTACTGCCGACTAAGCCACTCTAATTAGAATAGATCATGATAGTCTCAAAATATATTAATTGATAAACGATGTACCTTTATAATCTCAAATTTGAGGATTAATTATGCAACTATCATTATGAGAAAAGCTATAGATATACAAGTAATGCTCCATTTGATATCTTCATAATTAGGTGAGTTTAAAAAACTTATTCTTTAATAAGTACCCATAAAATTGTTTAAGTATCATCATATTTAATTTGTGAGATCGATTACTTTATTTATAGAGAAAAAAATTATTATTTGTGTTAGTTTTACTATTCTATCAATATCTCATCTTGATAAAAATATAACTAGAAAAAATTTAAGAATAATATTTAAATATAAATTGAATCTCATAATTATGATCTTATTAAAATTTGAATTGCATGGTAGTTATTCTATAGATTTTACCTTTAATATTAAGTATAAAATATAATTAACAAAAATATATAAACATAAAGAGTTCCGTTGTTAATTAGAATAATAATGTCATACATTAAATTACAACTAATCGACTAGCTACAAAAGCAAAACTAATAGTTAGATTAAAGACTATACATAAGAAAGACAAGACTTATAAACGTAACAAAATATTGACTGTAAGAATTGCAGTTTTTCCTTCAGTATTGATGTTTGACTCGAAAGATGGTGATATAATCTTTTGAAAAATAAAAAGTTGGGAGGCTACCCTTTTGTTTTACTACATATTTGTATAGTCTTATAGTTATTATTTTACTCTAAATAGTAAAGGGATTAGCTTTTAATTCATAAATAAGTATTCATATGATATTATTTACAAGTTATAAACTTTATTTTATACACTAGATAAAGATGTTTTCTATAAGGTATGTTGAATTTCTATTTTAGTTTGTTATTTTATTTCTTTTTATTTATTATCAAACTAGAAATAAATTTTATTATGCATCATATTAAAGTTCCTTTAAAGCTATATTTTTGTAGAATAATATTTATGAGTTTTTGATTATGTAAATCAAATATATATCTAATTATGGCTAAATAAACCATTACAAACATGGAAATTTTTAAGTAGCTTAGAAAATTTAGTGATTGGTCATTAACTCCTTCTAAAAATTGCATCCTACTTGGTATAAGTGAAATAAACTTTATTTTTCCAAGGTAAACATTAAGGCAAATATAACAAAATAGAAAGTACATTTCATCATTCGAGATATGAAATTAGATCTTGTTATACTCATTATTGATATTCTAGTAGTATATACATACATATCTATGAAAATATATCCAAAGGCTCAAGTCTAACGAAAAGTTCATTAGGTCAAAAGTCTCCAAACATTATACAAGACTGAGATAAGGGTCACAATTTTACAAACTCAGAAATTACTATAAAAGTAATTAATAATTCTAAGCATGGGGTGACTTTTTCACCTATATTCTTATCTCACTAAATTATGACTTTTTCTTTATTTCTTACTCATTTGATCATCAAAAATTATATATATACTAAAAATTATACTGATGTTAGATTTTGCAAGTCTACCAGAAGAGTATGTTAAATCTGATAATAAATTGTCAAGCCCCAAAGAATCCAAATACTTAAAAAATGTATATTTATCATTTAGTGTTAATTATAGGCCATGGTTTATGATCTTAACAAGCGTGCAATTAGAGATCACAAACATTTCACACTCTTAATAATAAGTAGAACACCTCCTATTTCTCCTTCATAATGGCCTTCAAGCCTGCCTCCATCCCCATCATAAATGCTTTAACACTTCAAGTATGCAAGCCTCCCATCAATAATTAAGAACATTTAACAATAATTATTGGCCATATTCACATCTCTTTAATCTAGACCCGCACCTATGAAAATTTATAAGGTTAGATCTGAACATCCTCTATAGTAACAACAGATAAAATTGATATAAGACAAAGCATACCATAATGAACCTCATGTTGAAAAAGGTTTGTAAATCTGAACAATGCTATAGTATAATCCACAACACATCATCATGGACTTGCTTCATCCTACATGTTGCAAAAACAAAACTAAGAGCCTATTTATTGATTTTGACATCCCTTTCATCAAAGGCATACTGCTTAATCTATTACCATTAAAATTTAAACTCCCACCATTATAACCTACAATAACATGAAAGATATGTGCAACTAGGCCATATGGTCTCGAAAAATAATGGACCTATACATAGCATTAGATGCAATAAAGTGTCTGATATTTCTTATATTCTTTGGCAAGCCTAACAAGAGACAAATATCAAGCACTTTGTACAAGTTCAATAGTTAGCTTTAGGTAATTAAAGAATTAATTCAAGACTCACTTTTTTAGTAACTAACACAAGCCTTATGACTTAGTGATTTTGCTTAAAATAACATAAAAAGTTGGTGAAACTTTTTGAGATTATACCAAATTATTTCAGATGGAATTTACGCAAATACTAATTTTCAACACCTCCATTGTAGCCATCATTTTTTAGAAAGCATAATCCCTTATAGAGATCCCTTCAAAAAGATAGGTAATATACCTTTGAGAAAGTATAAGATCATGTTAGAAGGTAAATCAATTTGGAGGAAGATAAGTTATTTTATATCACGCCAATCTGCCCTTGAATCATAAATAACACCTCATACGTGGAGAGCAATATGAACTACAAACTAAAAAGAAACATAATAAAAGATCTACTAGGGGAAAAAGACTATATATCATCTAAAAAATGAGAGCATCCTTAGAGGGTGAGCAAGATTCAAACTAGTCCTTTTAAACCCATATATGGATCACATCCTAAATTTCATCAAGAAATGGGATCTAACAAACACTCTTTAATCAATGACGCTAAGGAAGCAATCAAATGTGTTAAAGTAGTGCTCTAAAGGCAATCACCTTTAGAACAAACTTTATTTTGGTTAATAAGTGAAAGATAATTTTCATTAATTTGATGTTCATTTATTTATGAATTGATGTCATTCTTAAATTGAATTAATGAAGTCCAAGATATAAAATATAGCATGGAGAAAATCATGATGAGATAATGATAATGAGATTCCTATCATGTACAATTATGTTAGTATCTAAATTATCCCTAGTTATAGGATTAATGAGACAAGACAATGTTAATCCGAATAGACTAACACATGTTATGCTCATTGATTTGATCAAGCAGTGGATCTCATAAACTATAAGCATCAGATGTTTAGAGTTAACATGTAGATGCTTACTAAGAGTAGTAAGTACATCGGATGACCCACTATGAGATTATCAAATGGATGATCTATCTAATGTCAGTGATTAATCTTATCATAACAATGGTGCAAATATCCTTATATTTGAGGTACTCAAAGATATCTTGGATACTAATCTTGTGCTTTGACACCATTCCTTATTGCCTCAAGATGAGGTTGCTCATAGGGTGGTAATTGGGTACGCCTATTGGTATTAGAAGGTAATTGAGTAACCAATAAAGGATTCACCACTCCTAATAGAAGGAGATGATACCCACAACCTCTTATTGGGGTCATTACTCGGGAGTCTCTAGCCAGAGCAATTATGTGTCATGAAGAAAGTCTTTAATGACACATAGAGTAATGAGATCACCAAGATAAGAACTAATATCAGTTAGACTAGATTTAACATAGTCAGTCTAGTAGGAGTTGACACATAACCTATAATCCAAACCAAGTGGGGTATAAGATTGTAAAGGGACAAATTGCATAGTAGTTGACTATGGAAAGGTTCGTAGGTCAGATAATTAACTATCGAAGAGTTTGAGTGTTAATCTACTTACATAATGGTAAATTGGCATCATAAAACTCCTTCATGATTTGCTCGAATTAAGAGTTAATTCAAGTAGCTAAAATTATTGGGAATCTAAGAGTCACACGCATAAAAGATTGGATGAAAAAGGAAAGTGTGCATGGCTGTCAATTAAGCAAGCCACGATCGTGGCTTATAGGCTAGGATCGTGACCGACTTAATGACAGGTGGTACATAAGTGAATTCTTCACTTATGTACACACAAATTTTTTAGCCATAAGACACACTCAATAGAAAGACTAAGGGTCTAAAAGAGTTCTAGAAGTTGAGAGGAGTGATCTTGAGATTTATTCATGCAATCTTAAGCAATTGTTGCATGAGATTAATGGCAAGAAACTTGGTCTTGATCTAACTCTCATTAGAGCATCTACTTGAACTCATCTTATTTGGTGCTCTAACCACCCTTGCACATTGATTTTTCTTCATCTTTGCGTGCTCTCCAGAGGCCAAGGAAGGTGTTTGGTGTTTGCTACAACCCAAACAAGTAAAAGAATCAGGAAAGGAGGAGTATTTTCATGGTACATATGCAGTAATTTCAGGTTCTTATAATTTGTTTATACATGCATATAGATTCTGGATTTTCTGGGAATGTCGTGGAGTTGGAATTTTTATTCTAACACTTCAGCTTCCTTGCCATGTATGTGATGTATGAATCCATGGCTCCCTAACAATGGTATTAGAGCAAGTTATGCATGTATAAGGTGATCTATTGAACATTTGCAAACTGTTTGCTTGGTGACTGACATGCATTTTAATTTCAAAAAAATTTGTAAAAATTGTAGAAAAATGATTTTTCTGATTTTCTTTCATAGAAGATGTTATATTATGTTTCTATAAAAGGAAATTACAATTGAATATCATTTTCTATTTTATTTCGAATTAATCTCCAGTCTGTTCATATGTTGGTTTCTAGGAATTTCTGGAAAATAGAATGTATGTGTTGATTTTGAAAATTGCATAATAATTCTAGAAAACTTTTTTTTCTAATTTTCTTTCATAGAAAAGTTTATAAGGTGTTATGTTATTTTTCTCTTAAAGGAAAATGCAATTGAATGTCATTTTCTATTTTATTACGATTTTAGTTTCAGCCTAATGCATGTATGAAGTTCTGGGAAATTTTGGAAATCTGATGAACATGCATGCTGGTGATTGGTTATTTATAAAACATTGTTTTTATGAATTTTCTTCATGAACATGCACATATGATGTTTCCACGTGTATGAGATGCATGACACCTATTTTTGAAGTGATTGGTTATTTATTCTCGAGTTTACATGCATGCTAGCGGTGTATGACAAGTGTTAGTGGACATGTGATGTGCTAGCAAATTTCATTTAGTTTATAAAGAATTCCTACGAATTTGATTCTGGAATTTTTTATTAGGCACATCTAGAATGTGTATATAACTCTAGAATTTTTTCATAATTAATTTAACTTGATTCAATTAATAGATTAAGTCAAAGTCAACACTGGACAACTTTTTGAAAGCTGATGGGGCTGACTTGTTTAATGACTTATGTGTATATGTTATGATTATAATACCTTGAAATTATTCTTATAAGATAAGAAATGTATTATTTTGATGCTAGTAGCATGCTAAATGCATGTGCTGGAAATTAGGGTACTAGAAAATTTCCGGACATCGAATCGGTCTCTTTAGTGTCCAATAAGTTAACTCATCTATCTTGATAATTTTGGCAATTAAGATATTTTTTGGCTTGTGCCGAAATTGTCTTGATAAATTTGAGATGAACTAGGGATATTTTAGAAGACTAATTGATGTTTGGAAATTTTGGAAACCCTAGGGATTAATTTAGAATTAATCTGAGTAGAGCATAGCATTTCTAGTGAGACTAGAAAAAGGCATGTATACTAGAATTAAAGTGTTTAATTTGGAGATCAAAATAATTGAATTTTACAGCTCCTAATCGAATCATATTCATAATTCGAATTAGCTGAGACTAACACTAGTAACCGATTCGGTTCAAGAATTGAATCGAATTGCGAACATTAGATGCATAGTCAAGTTACAACCTAAATTAAACCTCCTTTGTGTGATATATGCATTAGGTGCATTTTAAGGGTGGTTATGGACATAGGCTCAATTTAATTGAGTTGTCCATAATCTGCATATATATGTATATATATATATGTATATATATATATATATATATATGTATATATATATATAATACCATCTAAGTTTTGATGAGACCTAAGAATAAATCCCTTAACCAAAATATTAGGACTTACACCTTCCATTGATATGGCAAGAACCATAATTCTTTTAATGTTGGGTTGTTGGGCAAACCCAAGCTCGCTATACAGAATTTGTTCAAACCATGGAAATTAGATTTCTGGAGTAATGGGTTGGTCCCAACTGGAAGCATTGATTGTTGGGCAAACCCAAGGTCAATATAGATAGAGGCAAAGTTGGGTAGTATACATAGAACGTATACGCATCAAGAGTTGATAACCCAATGAATGTGCTAAATCAACAGTTGATGGCACAAGTCGATAGTTGCATAACTGAATGCAATTGGTATGAATGATACCTACCAATTGACCTAAAGTGGCTTGTTGGGCAAACCCAAGGTCATTCTTAGTTATATTAGATGTCGACCCATTAGGAAAATTGCAATTTTTCTCTGATTCTTAGTGAGGGCTATGGATTTGGATAAAATAGTGGGACCCATAATGCATGTGATTAAAGTCCTTATCGATATGCATTTATGTACATTCTAATGCTTTCTCTCATTCTTCTAGGTTATTGAGTCGTCAGGATGTCTTTGTTCAGTGTGAACTTACACTCTCTACTTTAATCCAACAAACTCACGGGACCAAAATTCTTAGATTGGCTACAGAATTTGATAATTGTTCTCAAATATGAGAAACTAGGATATGGCTTAGATGAGCCACTTCTCGATCCCCCTACTGTCGATGCTTCTGATGAAGATCAGAAAGCTTACAAGAAGCTAATAAATGATAGTGAGTTGGCTAGCTGTATTATACTGACCTCTATGTCACCAGAACTGCAAAAGCAGCATGAGGCTATGGATGCTCATACCATAGTCTACCATTTAAGGGAACTTTATGATGAGCAAGCTCAGTCTGAAAGGTTCGAGACCTTGAGATTGCTTTTTAGATCTAAGATGGCTAAAAGATCGTCTCCAGTGTAGTACGCGCTGAAGATGAATGGATACATTGAGAGGTTAGCCAGTTTGGGTTTCATAATGAATCATGAATTAACTATAGACCTAATTGTGACTGGTTTGGCAGGTAGTTATTCACAGTTTATGCTTAACTGTCGGATGAACCAAATATCCACTTCAATAACTGTGCTAATTAATCTACTCAAAACAAAGCAAACTATTAAGAAGGACAGTAAGGCTATGATGCTGGTGGACTCTACTTCTAGTTCTTGCAAGAGGAACCAAAAGAAGAAGAAAAAGAAGTCCAAGAAGCTAGTGGGAGGTGTAGCCAAGAAGAAGATAAAAGACAATTCACCAAAAGGAATATGCTTTCATTGCAACAAGGAAGGGTATTGGAAGAGGAACTGTAAAGCCTATTTAGAGTCGCTAAAGCAGAAGAAGGCATTATAGGCTCCGCCGTCTAATTCAGGTATGTATTTGTCATTAAGGTTAATACTATTTCTGATCATAACATTTGGGTATTAGATACCGGCTGTGACTCACACATAAGTGTTGGTATGTAGGGTCTTAGGGATAGTAAACCACTTAAGAAGGGAGAGATAGACCTACGCGGGGGAAATGGAGCAAGAGTTGTTGCATTAGCCGTAGGAACCTATGTTTTGTATCTTCCTAGTGGGCTAGAGTTAATTTTGGATAATTGCTATTATGTACCCGTTGTGAAAAAGAACATTGTATTTGTTTCATGTCTTAATAAAATGAGATTTCATTTAACTTTTTCAAGCAATGGTTGTTCAATTAAGTTGAATGCAATGTTGTATGGTACTGTTACATTGTGCAATGGTATTTACATATTATATATGTGCAATCCAATTTTAAATATCAATGACAATAAAAGACAAAAATGGGATAACTTAAAATCATCTTACTTATGGAATTGTCAACTTGGCCATATAAGTGAGAGATGCATGGCTAAGCTACACAAGAGTGGTAGCTTAGCTTAGGGTCATTTGATTATGAATCATATAACACATGTGAATCTTGCTTGTTAGGCAAGATAACTAAATTACCTTTTAAAGGAAAGGGTGAATGTGAGAATGAGTTATTAAACCTAATACATTCTAATGTTTGTAGCTCGATGTCCATTCATGCCAGAGGTGGTTTTATGTACTTCATTACCTTCATCGATGATTATTCACAATATGGGTATGTGTATCTAATGAGATACAGGTATGAAGCATATGAAATGTTCAAACAATTTAGCATAAAGTAGAGAAAAAGCTCAGTAAAAGTGTCAAGACCCTTTGATCAGATTGAGGTGGTGAATACTTGAACGAGGAGTTTCTAAGTTATCTCAGGGATCACGGGATTGTATCCCAATGGACTCCACCTTACACACCATAACATAATGGTGCGGCTGAAAGGAGAAACCGAACCTTGTTGGATATGATAAGGTCAATGATGGGCTTAGCAGATCTACTGAAATCCTTATGGGGTCATGCACTCGAGATTGTTATTTATGTGATTGATCGCGGATCTGTCGTGTCAATCCAGAGATCGAACCCTTGGAAGTCGAATCAAAAATAATTTAATTTCAAGGATTGCAGTACAGGATGTAACCTCGGGTCGTCTCACTTAATCGGAACCTAATGAAATGGACCTAAGCTAGCCTATATGTCATAAAATGCAAGCGA
>JAOTBA010000002.1:27816432-27830168 GCA_025629845.1 Erythroxylum squamatum | reverse complement strand
TCTCGTAAGTGAACATAATGACGTATTGCTCATAGAGGATGATGAGCCTACAACCTATGAAGAGGCTCTGAAGAGTTTAGAATCTAAAAAATAGCTTCAAACCATGAAGTCCAAAATGGATTCCATCTTTAAAAACCAAGTTTGGACTTTGGTTGACCCACCTGAAGGGATAAAACCCATTGGGTGCAAGTGGATTTTCAAGAAGAAAATTGACATGGATGATAATGTGATTACCTATAAAGCGAGTCTAATCGCTAAAGGTTATCGTCAAAGACAAGGAGTTGACTATGACGAGACATTTAGCCCCCTAGCCATGCTTAATTAAATCCATTAGAGTACTCCTAGCCATTGCTGCCCATTATGATTATGAGATATAAAACATGGATGTGAAGACGGCTTTCCTGAATGGAAACCTAACTAAGGATGTGTATATGATATAACCTAAGGGCTTCATATCTAAATATGGCAAAAAGGTATGCAAGCTTAAAAAATTGATTTATGGATTGAAGCAAGCATCTAGGAGTTGGAACATCCGATTTGATGTGACAATCAAAGAGTTTGGTTTCTCACAAAATCCGAATGAACATTGTGTATAGAAGAAGGTTAGTGGGAGCGCTATCATATTCCATGTGTTATATGTGGATGACATATTACTAATAGGAAATGATGTCTCAAGTTTGCAATCTATCAAAATGTGGTTGTCCCAGTATTTCTCCATGAAAGACTTGGAAGAAACAACTTATATATTGGGAATAAAGATCTATAGAGATAGATCAAGGAAGCTTCTAGGTTTTTCATAATCTACATATATAGATAAAGTGCTAAAGAGGTTTAGCATGGAGCAGTCCAAGGGAGGGTTTCTTCCCATGACTTATGGGATTAACTCTCAAAATCTATGTATCCCAAGACGCAAGATGAGAGGACTCACATAAGTTTAATCCTGTATGTTTCGACAATAGGATCAATTATGTATGCTATGTTATGTATAAGACCCGATATATCGTATACTTTAAATGTTACGAGCAGATATCAATCGGATCCTGGTAAGTGTCACTAGTTGGCTATCAAGAATATCTTAAAGTACTTGAGAAGGACAAATGATGTATTCTTGGTATATTGAGATGGAGATCTTGTAGTGAGCAGGCATACAAATGTCAATTTTCAATCTGACCAGGATGACTCCAAATCCCAGTCAGGTTACGTTTTCACACTAAATGGTGAGCAGTCATTTGGAAGAGTTTCAAATAAGAGATGACTGCAGATTCAACGACCGAGTTAGAGTACATTGCAGCTGCGGAAGCGACAAAAGAAGTTACTTGGATCAAGAAGTTCATTATGGAACTTGGAGTGGTTCTAAGCATTGTAGACCCGATATTGTTCTATTGTGACAACAATGGGGCTATTACTCAAGCCAAGGAACCAAGGTCTCATCAGAAATCCAAGCACGTACTCAGAAGATATCACCTGATCAGGGAGATCATTGATAGAGGTGATGTAAAGATAGAGAGAGTGCCCACATATCAGAACCTCGTTGATCCTTTAGCTAAGCCACTTCCTCAAATGAGATTTGATTTTAGTGTACTCGCCTATGATATTAGATACAAAGGCGATTGACTTTAGTGCAAGAGGGAGATTGTTAAAGTAATGCAAGGCAATCACCTTTAACACTTTTGTACAAACTTTATTTTCATTAATAAAGCGAAAGGTATTTTTCATTAATTTGATGTTCATTTATTTATGATTGATGTCATTTTTAAATCGAATTAATAAATTCTATGATACAAAACATAGCATGAAGAAAATCATGATGAGATCATGATAATGAGATTCCTATCATGTACAATTATGTTAGTATCTAAATTATCCTTAGTTATAGGATTAATGAGTTAGGACTTTGTTAATCTGGATAGACTAGCACATGGTATACTCCTTGATTTGATCAAGCAATGTATCTCATAAACTGTAAGCATGAGATGTTTAGAGTTAACATGTGGATGCTTACTAAGAGTAGTAAATACATCAGATGACCTGCTATGAGATTATCATATGGATGATCTATTAAATGCCAGAGATTAATCTCATCATGGCAATGGTGTAAGTATCCTTAGACTTAAAGTACTCAAGGATATCTTAGATATTGATCATGTGCTTTGACACCATTCTTTGTTGCCTCAAGATGAGGTCCCTCATAGGGTGGTGATTGGGTACAGCTATTAGTATTCGAAGGTAATTAGGTAGCCAATAAAGGATTTACCACTCCTAATAAAAGGAGATGATATCCACGACCTCTTATTGGGGTCATTACTTGGGAGTCTTTGTCTATAGTAATTATGTATCATAAAGAGAGTCTTCAATGACATATAGAGTAATGAGATCCCCAGGACAAGAACTAATATCACTTGAACTATATCTGGTATAGTCAGTCTAGTGGAAGTTGACACATAGCCCATACTCCGAACCAAGTGGGGTATAGGATGGTGAAGGAATAAATTGCACTATAATTGACTATGGAAAGGTTCGTAAGTCGGATAATTAACTATCGAAGAGTTTGAGTGTTAATCTACTAACATTTAGGTAAATTAGAATCATAAAACCCTTCATGATTTGCTCGGATTAAGAGTTAATTCAAGTGGCCAAAATTATTGGGAACCTAAGGATCACATGCATAAAAGATTAGATGAAAAAGGAAAGTATGCATAGCTGTCAATTAAACAAGCCATGATTGTAATCGACTTAATGACAGGTGGTACAAAAGTGAGTTCTTCACTTATGTACGAATTTTTTAGCCATAAAACACACTCAATATAGAGACTAAGGGTCTAGAAGAGTTCTGAAAGTTGAGAGGAGGGATCTTGAGATTTATTCATGCAATCTTAAGCAATTTTTGCATGAGATTAATTGCATGAAACTTGGTCTTGATTATCTAACTCTCACTAGAGCATCTACTTGAACTCATCTTGTTTGGTGCTCTAACCACCCTTACATACTGATTTTTCTTCATCTCTGTGTGCTCTCTAAAGGCCAAGGAAAGTGTCTGGTGTTTGCGACAACCCAAATAAGGAGAAGATTCAAGAAAGGAGGAGTATTTGCAAGGTACATATGCTGTAATTTCATGTTCTTATAATCTGTTTATACATTCACATAGATTCTGGATTTTCTGGGAATGTCGTAAGGTTGGAATTTTGATTCCAACACTTCCGCTGCCTTGCCACGCATGTGAAGCACGAACCCATGGCCCCTTAACAAAATGAAAATCACTATAAATTCTATCAAGCTATTATTATGACATAGAAAATTGCAATAACCTTATAAGAACCATCAATGAGCACCTACATTAAGGACATTTGGGTCAATTTCTTAGGAGAAATAAGGAAACCAACCTTAGAGGCATCTCCTATGACGCCAAAACCAACTCGAATCATGGTATAGGTCTAGGATGTCAAAACAAAGGAGAGGAAATGAAGGGCCCACTACAGTCATTAATATGATAGTTAGAGGTGGAAATTTATAGTAGGTCTCAACTAAAAAGATCTACTAGGAAAGAAATATGAATTTCATAGTGACATAGAAATCAAAAGATGCCAAGGAAAACAAGCTACATTTGAGAAAGAGTAAGTGTCAAACTAATATAATCCTCGTAAACCCATAATGGTCGCCAAAATGAATATCATAAATTTCAAGGTAAAATGATTCATGATGGATTGTGGTAGCTTTATTGGCATTCTTTTTTATGAAACCTTCAAGGTAATGGAACTTTAGTCACAAAAGCTTCGCGTTGATGTCTTTTTCTCTAATTAATTTTAGAGGGGGAAAAATATATTTATTACAATCAGTGAACATCCTAAAAATAATCACAAAAATAAGCAAGTTTCACGACATACATAGGCCAATTATGTATAACATCATCTTTGGTTGAGCTTTTCTTTACTCAATAATACAATCATGTCACATGCTATATGCTCATAAAGTTCACAACAGAAAGAGGCATGTCAGAATTTTTGGGTGGTCACCAAACCTTGAAATATTATTATTTAGCTTTGTTGAAAAAAAATCATCCTATCAAATGATCATTAAAGAAATAGAATCTAAGCTTATATAGAATAATAATACGGCTGAGACTATTGAAGAAAATTGAGAAATTCAAATTGTGGATGCAAATTGTAGTTGTGTTATGAATCTAAACTAACATGGATGAAGGGAAACATACAAAGATTGTACAATGCTTAAAAGTGTAACAAGATATCTTTATGTGGTCTTCCTTAAATACGAAGGGAATAAAGTCACACATAATACCACACAAGTTGATTGTGAGACCTGGCATCAAACATGCCAAATGAAAGCAAATATCCTTTGTAAAATAATGATGACAAGTAGTGCAAGAGGAGGTGAATAAACTCTTGACCACATGGTTTATCAAGGAAGTAGTTTATTCAGATTAATAAGGAACATATGGAATTCATTTTACACAGTATAACATAATATTATAAGATAATATCATTCAAATCTAAAATGTTAGAGGAACATATCAAAGGCATGCCATTTGAATGTTTTCCAAGCAAATAAGTCAACGTATGACTATTAAGATTTAGGGGCTGACTGCTTGCAGTTTCTTTGCCATTTCCAAAGTCCAAACATGGGGTGGGGTGCTTGCAAACTTAGTGATTGTAAGGTGGCGCGTGGGACGAAACAATGTTGTTGTAGAAAACAGTATGAGCTAGCTCTTGACTCTCGCAAATTGAAAGTTATCGATATATCTTGCATTCTTAAAGAATGGGCAGAGTCACTTTGTGTATTTGTAAGTGACTGTTAGTGTTATTAGGTAACCCCCCCATCAACGCTTTGGATTTTCTTCTTGTCTTCTTGTGCCTCGTGGAATGTTCTTTCGTTGTTAGGAGATGACCATTTTGTAGCTTCTTGTTGTTTGCTCGTGTCACGGCTTATGAAGCTGCTACTATTAGCACTTGGAGTAGTACTAGTTCTCTCTCTCTCTCTTTTTGTATATTCACAGTCGTTTTCTCTTTCGTATTAAATAAAATCTTAGATGTATATAACAATCTATTAATTAGGTTCTTAAAAAATTAATTGAACAACTATCAATTTAAAGTCAAAAGTTGAATTAATTTGATTGTATAATTATAAATTCGTGCCAAAACCATAACTACACCAATTAGTATAAAATTTGTTCTAAATATTTATAAATATTAGAGTTAAATTTAGATGCTTCAAAATACTATAATTTAAGCTGTATCATGTTATAAATATTAAAGTTTACACTTATAAATATTAAATACGTACTTTTAGCCAAGAAATTAATGTTTCACAAAATCAAGGGCATGTTGTATGTAAAAAAGTTCATCACATTTGCATGCATCATAATGTTAGCTTCTACATAGCAATAACTTGCAACTTTACATCGAAATGATAACTTTAGGACGGTAATCTCGATTAGGCGGAGACGTTAGTGCTACAATAACAAAGTGTTGATAGCTGCAAATTCCTAGCACCTCTTGCTCACAAGAATGTCCTAATCAAATTGCTGAGACTCGAATGGTTTAAAATACGGCGGCATTGCAGCAGATCCAAGTGCAGCTAATCAATTTATTATGTATGCATAGAGTGCATAAACTTCCCAAGTGATGTCACTGTGAGGTCAGATTGAGGTTGTTGACGGTGACAAAAACAAGTACTCAAGTAGTCAAAATCTTTTGGACATTCATGATTGTGGCCACGGTTTAAACGTACAAAGGGGTCACGTGGACACAAGATAATTATAGTTGTACTAATAAACTCTTGACAAGTAGCGGCGTGATAATAGAAGAAGGATTGACCTTTTTTTCTTTAAGTTCAAACCCAACGAGAATGTATTAGTCAGCTCAGCGGATTATTGAAACACGCTTCTCAATAAGAGCCGCCCACTTTAGACCATCGTCAATGTTTATGACAAAGGAAAAGAGTGTGAAACAACTATTGATAGGTTTAAAGAAAAAGTAAAATTAGGTGGCGAAATTATTATTTTATAAACTGCCAGAAAAGGCAGTTGGTTGGTGGACCGAATTGAGTGGACAGGGCATGGAAAAGATGATTAAGAGCTTCAAACATGCTTCTTGCCGTTCTATTGCTTAATCTATTATTTTGAGTCATCATATTTATAGTGTCATGTTTTGTACCAATAAGGTTCTTTTTCAAGTTCTGATGGTCTTTACCTAATACCTTTCAACCAGCACACAGACACGAAAGCACTTGTTTATAATGATAATTGTGATTATATTAGATTGACTTGTTCGGTTTACAAATTTAATTTTCCACCAAAGGACTGAACGCTCAATTTCCATACATAAAGTCAAGTAACTTAATGATTGACTCACCGGGTAAGGACTTAATTCAGCCTCCTCCTTTCTCTTAGTGGGGTTGACATGGACAATTGACCCGTGTTGAGACATTTGTTTAGTCTTCTTGGGTCTCAATATGGGTCATTCCTTTGTCATTTTATGCCCTCATAACTGTTTTATTGTTTGTTGCTAGTCCGAGAAGGAAGAGCTTCATTTTCCAAGAATATTAAAAACGTATCTTAAATTAATGTTATATCTATAAACCGAGCTTAACTAGGTACAAATGCAGTCATATTTGTGGACAACCAATTGAACTTATAATTCATAAAAAATTTTAAAAATTAGAAGAAAACTCATAACCTTTGATGTCTTGATTTGTAGCGAATTAGAAATAATTACCAAACATTTTGCTCCAAGTCAACATTTATATTAGTACAAGTTTAAGCGTATTCATTAATTGAAAGAAATAGTTACAAATGGTTACAAAAGATACGATTATTACATACAGAAGTCCTTAGCTAGTAGTGGAATATTAAAGTATTAAGGACATTATTTATAAGTTTCAGCTATTACAAATGGAAGAGGAGACATCTGAAGTTGAAGGTTACAAGCTATGTGGTGATTCTAATTCTTAACTTTAAGTTACAAGTTACTTTCAACATCCACTGATCCCTTACTAAAGATTCGATTGTTCTCACGCAATACATGATAAACCAATGAATCAAAAGTAGATCGAAACAACTTTAGATCACCTTTAGACTGGAAGGAAATATAAGGAGCCTATCCTATAATGTTTGTCCATTGTAGGCTACTACATCGTAACTTGAAGAGATTGAGTATATTATTCCACAAGAGAGCAAAGTACCTATAACTGAAAAGAATGTGATCTAATGTCTCAGGTACTTCATTAAATAAAACACAAGAAAGGTTAGGAATGGAGAATTTGATGGAGTCCTTGGTTTCAAGGTTTCGACAGGTTGTAAGCCAGAGTATGAAGGAATGTGAAGGGCATATTGTTGAGTCCTAATTAAGTTTATGCCAAGCTTTAAATTTTCAGTACCCAACATGAGCTTTCTAGACGATTTTCTTGTGAAAGATGAGGAGCTTTCCAATGTACAGACCAATTTATCCTGTAAAGAGGAGTTAGAAGTGTAAGGAGGCATGCTATTCAAGATTTCAATCACACCCCTGAAGAGCGAAAAGGCAAATTCCAAAAGTTGTTTTTGATGAGGGCTTGGGCTTTTGTACCAGTGGGGATGATTGAATTCACGGTTTGAATTTTACATACGATATAAATATGACCATATTGTTCTAATGATCATACCAGAAGGTGGTGTTGTAGCCATCTCTAATCTTATGTCTAATTGAATTAATCTCTTATCTTTAAAATCTGACTTAAGTGTCCGTAAGATTCCAAAATTTTCTTTTATGTGCTAGATTATTGTTCCTTTCAAGAAGTAGAGGTAAATCTCTCTCACCTACAAGTTATCTCCATCTGAGCAGACTCTCCAAAGTCTCTTAATAAGATGATTTAACAAATTGTACAGGTTGAGGTGATTCTAAGTCCTCCATGCTTTTTAGCTTGACACACCATTTCCCATTTAACTTTCAGTACCTTAGGCTTGTTGGCTGAAAAACATTGGAGGAAGAATCTTGTTTATATCCTTCATAACTCCTTTGGTAGCGTAAGATGTGAGCACCAGTAGATATATAAATTGCTCAAAATAGTTAAAACTAGCTACGATCTTCCTCTATAGGACAAACATTTATTACACTAATTACTGGTCCTTTTCTTTATGGAATTTATAAGAGGATAAAATCCCATTTAGTAAGTTTTTTGGTAGTAAAGAGAACTCTAATGCACTTGAAGAGAGCTTCCTTCAATATGCTCCAAGTGACAGAGAGCAAAATAATAGGGCCACAATCGTGGTCTGAGCGACAGAAGATGCGAATAGTCTTTCAGATTTAAGTTTTTGAGGAACTTTTCAGCCCTAGAAAAACCCTAGGGTTGCCCATAATAGAAAAAAGTATAAAAAGGATAAAGAAGAAACCCTAAGGGAGCTCTCCAATCTGCCACTTTTGGGAAAATCCAAAAAGAGAGAAGAAGAAGAGAGAGAAGAGGAAGAAAAGGAGAGAGGAGCCAGCTTCTGCTGCTGTTGCTTTCTTGAGGCATCCCAATCCCTTTCCAAAGTATAGTTCATTCATCTTTGTGTTCTTTGAATGTTGATATTGATATGAATATGTTGATGGATTTGGGTTTGATTATGATGTTATAATTTTCTTTAGTGATTTTGACTTGATTTATTGTTAATCTAGTTATTTTTTTGTTTAATCATTTGGGTGTTATGATTAATTGCTGTAACTTCATGATTCGGTAATAAATCGAGAGAGTGAATCGAATGCAAAATGATTGAGTTGGGTTAATAAGAGTTAAGCGATCCAATAGACCACGCAATTAATCAAATCAGTTATTATATAGAGAGAGATCTCGTGCAATAGCCTGGTTGTTTTTTAGAAAGCTTAAGAACTGATTAGGTTAGAGTTGTTCGTAATTGATAGATTACATGGTCGGTATTTAGTCTAATTAGGGATTATTAATTAAGGTTTGTGATTATAACTTGAGAGAGAGTAATCCGCTCTTCGGTAATCTAGAATCGACACCTCATTAACACATAAATGATTACGTTAGCATTGATGATAGGAAAAATCCTCCTTTCTCATAATTTGGAACTTCTTTTTGTGTGATTTCTCATTGTGAATTTGGTATAGCTCAATTTAATTTCTTCTCGTGTTAATTTACAAATTAATTTTCTGCCAACTATCTTCATATGTTTACTCTTTTGTCTACTTTTTATTTTCATTTTATAATTCTTAGGGCCTTAGATAACTTAGAATTGAATTAGTTAACCACTCCTCAAGGGATCGACACCTCAGATACTACACCTACAACCTGTGCACTTGCAGTAATTTGAGGGCTTATAAATTGTAAAACTTACCCATCAACAAATTTTTAGCGCCAACCACTCTTATGTCTATGTAATTGCATGAATACAAGAGTTACTCGAATTACAAGTCGAATCGCGGAAACCTTAGCACTAGACATCACTTGCTTAGAACTAGCCATTCGATGGGCCAAATGCCAAGAGGAAGAAATAGAGGAACCAATGGCGGAAGAATTTCAGCAAGAGCTCAATCAAGGAGGACATCAAGGCAACCAACCGTAAACCCTCATGGACTTTATGAGACCAGGGTTCAACGCTGCCAATTAAGGAGTAACCCGATCACCAGTTTAATCCGTTTCTTTTGAGATTAAACTTGCCCTATTGAACATGTTGCAAACGAATATGCAATTTTATGGACTGACCAACAACGATCCCAATACACATATTGTAAACTTCCTTGAAATATATGATACCTTCCGATATCATGGGATGTTGGAAGATGTTGTTAGAATGAGGCTTTTCTCGTTCATGCTGAGGGATAGAGCCAAAGCTTGATATGACTCACTAAGCCCTTCAAATGTCACAACGTGGGAGCAATTGGTATGTGAAAAAGGGACAGTACATAACTATCATGGTCAAAGGTATCAATTAAAACTTAGAGACCTTTGTGCATTTAATCATGCATTTAGACCTTTAAGTTTCATATCGTCAGTTAAAGAAGTGTTACACCTTCTTGGACAACCAGTTCCTAAACTACCTAGACCTAATGATCTTGATCTCCCAGAAGGAAAAACAAACCTTCAGACCTCCCACAATCAAAATCATAGATTTAGATGTTTTACCTTCAGGACCATCAGTTGTTGAAAACATCCATCCACCTAGTGAAATACAACAAGATCCTACTGTTAATTCGGAGTTCTTAAAGCATTTTATGAATTGGACGGAAGCCAGTCATAAACAGAAGGAAATTCAGGAAGCTTTAACAAAAGAAATTGAGGAAATTCATACTAAAGTTGATGACCTGAGTGACTCAGTGGGTGATCTTCATGAGGAAGTAGCATTTCTACGGGTTACTATTGAACAAGACCTCAAAACGATCCGCACTAACATGAAACATATGTTTTCTGAAATTATGAAGCATTTTCATTGAATTTTTTGATTAATAACAAATAGGGAAGAAGACAAGAAGATAGAAAGAATATGAGGAGAACAAGAAGAGAAGATAGAAAACTTTTGTACCTTCATATATCATATATGCATTTGCATTTCTTATGCTTTTTCTAGTTATTCGTCTATTCATCTTAATATCATTTTTTCTTTCTAAAATTAAGATTATTTGTTATCATCAAAAGGGAGGAGATTGTTAAGTCAAGAATACTTCACTTCTATTAATTTTGGTGACAATCAAATAATAATAATCTTGGAAATATATGAACTGTTTTAAAAAGTTTGTTAAGTGTGCAGAAAAAGGTAAGTAACACTTAGTCATCCCAGATGCTACGTCAGCAATAGACGATATACATCATCACAGACGAAGTGCAAATAACAGACAAAGCACAAATAAAAAACGAAGCGCAAATAACAGACGAAGCGTAAACAACAGATGAAGCACAAATAACAGACGAAGCGTAAACAATAGACGAAGAGCAAACAACAGACAAAGTGCACATAAAAAACGAAGCACAAACAATAGACGAAGCACAAATAAAAAACGAAGCACAAATAACAGACGAAGCGCAAACAAAAGACAAAGTGCAAATAACAAATGAAGCGTAATACGAGACGGAGCAATAATATTAGATGATACAAAAAAGAAGATACTCTAGAACGTCTGACAATTAGTTAGTTGGAGTCAGTTACAGGAATCAACTAAATAACAATTTCTAGAAGATTAAAGAAGCAGTTTCTTAAAAAGACAGTTGGAGACTTTGACTATAAATACTAATCCTAGTCAAAGACTAAATTAACGTTCTTTTACAAGAGAGAAAATTCTGATTGTACAATACTTAGGAAAATTCTGTATTCAAAGTGCGAAACAAGAGAGCGAATACTACTGTAAAGTAAAGCTCAAAATATCTTTCTTAGAGAGAGAGAGAAAAGGCTAGAGCCTGGAGAAGCTAAGATGGTAGAAAGAATACTTTGTGAAAGAGACCTGAACAGGCTCTGGAAGGGCAGAAAGAATACTTGTAAAGTTCAAGAGTATAGTGAAATCTCAGACAAACTCTGAGGACTGGACGTAGCCTAAGGTTTGGGGTGAACCATTATAAAATCGCGGCGCCTATTCTCTAACCCTTATACTTTAATTTTCTTATTGTTAGACGAGTAGATAAAATTGCTTGCGATTCCAATACTTATCAACTTTGAGTAAAGTATCTTTGGTATTCATCTGATAGTTGTAAAGATATTCAAAAAATCTCAAAAGATTAATAATTTCGAAAAGATTACACAATTCAACCCCCCTTCTTATGTATTTTATATACTTTACGTGATTCCTATATTACCAAGTGATTTACTTCATTGATCATACCATTTGCATTTATAATGTAACTATTGAATCTAGTGCTATCAACTATTGATGTGTGCACTCACATTGGGCTATCAACTCTTGATGCATATACATCTCATGTACACTACCCAACTTTGCCTCTGTCCACGTTAACCTTGGGTTTGTCTAATAAATCAACGCTTTTATTTAAAACCAACCCATTAATCCGAAAATTAGATTTCCATGGATTGAATATATTCATGTAGAGTGGGCTTGGGTTTGCTTAATAACCCTAACTCTAAAAGAAATATGGTTCTCACCATATTAATGGAATGCATTAGTTTTAATATTCTAAGTGAGGGATTTCTACTTAGGTCTCATCTAACTAACTTTGACGGTCTTGTATATTACTGTAGCTATATGGCATGATATGGACACCAATCATATTGGGCTTAAGTCCATAACCATCCATCATGTAATTCCCAACAATCCCAACATGCATTCTTTAATGCATCAAATTAAACACATAAGTTTTGATTGTGACCATTTATGGATCCTAAATTTAGAAGTCGATTCAACTCTTGAATCAAATTTCTTTCTAATTTTAATCTCGGCTAAATTTAATTTTGCATGTCATTTCGATTTGGAATTTAAAATTAATCAAATTAAATTAAACTCAAATTTCCATAAATTAATTCAAAAAATTAATACACCTTAAAATTAATTATTTGATGTCAAAATTAAACACTTTAATTTTATCACACATGCCACTTTCTGGACAAACTAGAAAATTTAATGCTCCACTTAAATTAATTCAAAAATTTATAGAATATCAAATCATCATTCCATACATCTCCAAGTCATTTCAAGTTCATCAAAATAATTTTGGAATCACCCAAAATCATCAAGATAACCGAAACTACACCTAGATATATAAAAATGAAAAATTTGACATCTAAATTTTTTCGGAAATCTAATTTTTAGAAAATTCATTTTGGCACGCATAAGACATCAAAATAACACATTTTTGTCACATAAACATATTTTTAAGATTCTAGAACCAAAACATAAACATACAAAATTATCAAACAAAACAGTTCTATCAATTTCAACAAAATCAACAAGATATGTTCATTGTTTGAAAAATTAATTAAAACACTTTTAATTAATTCTGAAAATTTCCATAGGATTTGACATATTCTAATTATGTTTACATAATTTTTCCATAATCAATTTCCAAGAAAACTATGTTCAACCTCAATAATTTAGTCAACTAGCATCATATGTTTTGCAGGAAAACACTTTTCATGCATGTTGTATAAAATTCGAAAATAAATATTTTAATCACATTAAAATCAATTTTCAATCACGAAAACCATATAAAACATCTCATGAGCAAATTAGTGAAAGAAAATCATGAATTTTTTTTCATAATTTAATTTCGAATTTTCTAAGCATAGAACCTCAGCTGTCACAACCATGCAATCCTGTTGCAAATGTAATAAAAACTACATCTAATAGGCACAAGGTGGCTCTGATACCACTATAGGTTTTGATCTTGCATCACATGCATCAAAAATAAAAAACAGTAGCAGAAATATAAAACAAAACCAAAAATGCTAAGAACTTTCATGTGCCATTAGATGCAACTTTAACAAAACATGAAGTTAAGATGTGTACCTTACAATCTCCTTCGTTCTTCGTTGTCTTCACCTCTTCAGATTGTCATAAACCGCAACGAACAAAGGAGGACATCTCCAACGATATCCACATTGTTGGCCCCCGAATTTTTTTCTTTATAAATAAGCATAATTTAAATTATTTTGAGGTCTTGATAGATTAATTATTTTGGAGTAATTAGCATGTCAATGTAAGGAGGATTTATTGCTTGAATTGATGGAACTTAAGTGTTAATGTTGTAAGAATGTATCAAGGGCAAAATTGGAAGATCACTTAAGGTTAGAAGGCTAAGGCATTACA
>JAOTBA010000002.1:27798752-27816332 GCA_025629845.1 Erythroxylum squamatum | reverse complement strand
TTCCTCATTGAGTTCGCAAACTCATCCAAAATTGCAATCTATTTTTCAGGATTGAGATTAGACTGATAGCTCCTGAGGGACTGTAGAGCCGTGTACATCGGTTTGGCGAGAGAGGCTATGGCTCAAAGGTCGGTCAGCTGGGATTTCTTTTGGAGACTTCTAGTTAGAACTGTTACTGTTGTCTTATTGTATAGTAGTTGTGTAAAGTTTTTGGAGGATTGTACAGACAGATGAAACTAACAGTTTGTACATTACTGAGTTTGATGAAATGAAATGGAATACTGTTTGGTTTTTAAAAAGTTGCCAATTTCTTATTACTATGTTATTATTGTGATGCCTTGGGGAGTATAGAGATGTTCATCTGTAGTGTTCTCTTATCGTAGGATATATACCGGAAAGACCTACGGGCGTTCCGGTGGGTACTCTACAGTATGGGGGCGCTACAACTGTTGTATAAATGTGTATGTACTTGAAAAAGGGCCCAATTGGCCACATGGGAAATTTTTTAAAAAAATGGTATTGTATGCTTGGGAAGGGCCTATGCCCTGTTTGATTTTGACAAAAAGCATTGTATGCCAATTTCTGATCGACTGACTGATGCAGCACGCCACCCTCGCGGGGCACGGACTCGGATATCACCGTCGATGTTGGGTTCGGGTCTTGCGGGAGTGGGGTGTTACAACGGTGGTCTCCTGTAACTCCCAATCCTTTTGCATTAGCTTTCGCCTTCTACTTCTTGTTGATATTCACCACTACAACTTAATGCTCCCACTACCTTAACCTCTGTTGCTCTTATTCACAGACTCTCTCTATTTCCCTTCTTGTCTTCCCTTCTTTTCCTCACTTCTTTCTCTTTATCCCTCTCTTCCCAAATGTGTCTATCTGTATAGAATGAATAATAAAGAGTGGAATGAATGATTATCACTGCCGCCCTCCTATCCTTTCTATTTGTATCCTCGTCTAGGTTTAGGTTTTTGTGTTGTCCGTCCTACACATAATACGTAAGAAGTTGATAAATTAAAGAAAAATAGGTCACAGAAGTGCATGACCACCTTTGTCACCCATGACCATGGTTGCACACCTATGACTCATATTGTCACGGGTGTGACCTTAATTTGTGACATGCAATTAACTTGTCACACCCATTTTCATGCAAAATTCCTTTGCTTTCCAATGCAACATTCACAATACAGTCCAATTAACATTCATGCAATATTCACGTCACTCTCACTCAATTCACCACAAAATTGGATTAAAAACTAACCAAAATGAAGGTATGAATGCAAGCAAAATTCAACCATGGCTGCACACCCGTGACTCACATGGCCACGGTTATGACCATGGCTACTCACCCCTGACTTACATGGTCACGAGTGTGCTCATGAAACTCACACACACCCATGACTTACATGGTCACGGCTGTGACCTTAATTTGTGATATGCAATTAACTTGTCACACCCATTTTCATGCAAAATTTCTCTGATTTCCAATGCAACATTCACAATAGAATCCAATTAACATTCATGCAATATTCACACCATTCTCACTCAATTCACCACAAATTTGGATTAAAAACTAACCAAAATCAAGGTATGAATGCAAGCAAAATTCAACAGAAATTAGACACAATAATATGTCACTGAAATCACTCGACTGTGAGAATCCTAAATAGAATATTACTTGTGTTTGTGGATTTTCTCATAATGACAGATGTATAATTGATCCTTAGACTTGAAATTACCAAGGCATCTCGTATGAGAATTATTGTATTTTGATGTTACTTTTGAATGGTTCTAGGATAATTCAGTCAGTTGTACTTAGATTTAACATGAACCATATGAATATAGTTGAGTAAGTCAATAAAGGATTCGTAACTATAAAAGTAACTAGAGAAAATGTTATATTATTCTTGATTAGTAGTGATTTATGGAATTCTTTAGCTATAGTGAAATAACATTTATTGACTAATCAGTGTAGCTTGCGATTCAGTGTGCGTGAGTTTATTGACTAACATTAAAATCACCAATGGCTTGAACTGCCACTAGTGAGTGGTGTTCACCAATGGTGTCACCACGGGTGAAGGAAGGGCCAATATTGCCCGTAGAAGTAGATAGCACGGAGGCTACAGTGATGCAGGCAGCAGAAGCAAAACACCAATGAAATTAGTCATACACAACTTCCTTCTAACTCGAACAACAATGAAGCAACTAGTGCAGGTTTGTTAATCTTTAACACTTACAAATAGACTTATGTTCAAATATATATTTACATATTCTAATATTTTCTTATCATCATTGATTTGTTGTTAGCTTCTAATCCTAATAACTAAAAAAAGATGTAGAGGTAAAAATAGAGGTTGTGAATTGCAACAAATGAATGTTGCAATGGATAGCAAGTTGTCAATACAGATTAATACTCAGCAAAGTGTTTACCTTTTGACGACCATTTTACGAAAGCGTCGCCAAAAGCTTACCCTTTGGTGACCATCTTCCAAATCACCACCAAATGCTATCTTTTAGCTACGATTTCTAAAACATAGCCAAAAGGCTACCTTTTTATAATTGGTTTGATACAAATTCAGGACTTATCTATTGTTGGTTATTTTAAGGCTAAACCACTAAACCCATTCTTTAAATATCTTGATTTGATGAATGTAACCAGTGTTATTTATAAATATTAGATGTAGTTAGTGACATAATCATCTTAATTTGATCTCATCAAAGCTATAAAATTATAAAAATTAAAACCAAACTACAATCAATGGTGTACACATAAGTAAAAAATATATAAAAACATGATTTAAATATTCTTAAAAAAATTTCATTTTGTCAATAGTTTTTGTTAATTTGGGCTACAATTTACCGGTCAATAATTCTTTTTAGGCTGTCTTGCTTGATTATGTATCGTGTTGCAGTAAACGTGGCTCCGAAGGATCGCATATGCTCTTATTTTTAACTTTTCTAACATCATTATTAAGGTTTGCATGAAATTCAAAATGATAACGTTAGGAGCTATACTCCAAAAAGCAATACGTCCACATTTAACGACTGATAGCGTTTAGCTAGTTCATTTAGTATTTCAACCCTTTTTCATCCATATTAGCCCGGAACTATGACTGTGCATAGATATTATTAAAATACACATAATGTGTCCATTGATAACGAGCTATGCATGATACACATACTGCTTTCAGATTAACAATCAATTGGACAAAATCAAAAACCAGGGGATCATCTAACAATTATAGACATATTTTGGTCAGGGACTAGACTCATTGTTCAATTTCTTAATTGAGGCAAATATTTCCAGTAGCATACTCTGTGCTTCCGTCTGAGTTGGGGGATGGGAAATTTTTCCGAACACGTTACTTGTACCCATTTGCTGCACATTACAAGGGATAACGGCAATGGTACGTGTCAAATTAATGGCGGGCAAAGGCTTAGAGAACTCACGAAGCAGGAGTAAAGAATAATAGTCAACTAGTTGAACAATTATCACATAGGAGTATGATAATATTTAACCAACCATTTCAAACTTCTTGTATTATACATTCTTATATAGGCTTTCATGGATGATATTTAAAGAAGTCCCAAGTCCCTTGGACATCCCTTTCATCAGCAAACGCAGAGACACAGGGCAGATACTGATATTGTCTCAAAACAGGAGCATTTCGGATGCCACAATATGACAAGTGGCAATGCACTTGGATGTACTGTTACTTTGTCATACGTCCTCAAACCACATAACTACAGTACGGGCCTCTAGCTCATCTGATTGTAAAAGCGCAGCAAAGAGGAATGATTTCAGCCATAACGCTTCTTGAATAGATACTGATTTCAGCCAAAACGCTTCTTGAATAGATAATGACGCTTGGATGGATCCTTCGGCTTACTCTTTGCCAAACCCTGTTTGTTCCTTCCAGTGCTGCACGAAGAAGGGCATGGTGATGATAATGGATAAGAGTAAAGAAACTTAGAGCAACAGATCAAGATGTCAACTGCTCACAGCTTCTTAACAAGTGCACAGACATGTAGTTCTATGCATAATAAAACATTCCTATATTCCAAGCAATTTATAGTTCAAAATGTTTGACCATATCGCATCAGCCAGCAAATCAGAAAACACTTGTGATACTACTGAAACAATCAATATGAAAAGGATATAATTGCCAACTCAGCATACTATTTGATTTCATAATCCAGTCGTCCTGATCAAAAGTAGGTGATTGATCGCAAGTTTTCTATATTATTTAGTGATATTTTCTTGACTTTTGTTATACTTTTTGGCTCTTTTTGTTGGATATTATGCTTAATTTAGTCTAAGAGTGCTTGTTTTGAAATAATGTAGTTTGAAGGTAAAATTGTCATAATTAGTTAGTAATTGCTCTCACTTGATTTATAGGACAATTGATATTTCAAACTATTGCTTTTCATTGCAGGACACTGAAGAAGTAAAGCCAAAAGTGAAGAGCAAGAAAGTGCCAAGTCACAAGATCAAGTAAGAAGCCTTTTGGGTGAAGTTCACCGCGGCAAAGAAAATGTTTCACCTCGACGAAACCAGAGACATCGCCAACGACATTTCGGGTAAAGTTTGTCGCGGCGAAGTCAATAATGTTCTTCGCGGCGAACCTTCGAAGCAGCAACTCAGACCCGAACCATTTTCGAAAATTTTACTCACCCATTTTGCAAACCGACCTAGAACCCATTTTAGAAACCTTATTTCGGGATAAATGACAAGAACATAAGGGAGCCGACATCTTTTCAACATCTATCATTATCCATCATCGTGCTCTCATCTCTCTCATCACTCTCGCACTTTTCATTATTCTTTTACCGTCCAACCTCCACGATGGCTAGCTCTGATTCAATTCCGATTGTGAAGTTTCAGAGTGCAATGCATGGCTAGGCGTTTCTTCCCTCTTGATGATGTAGCGATGGTCGGACTTCAATGTGCTTAGAAAAGGGAGTAGTTTAATCCATGGTTCAACTATGACTTATGAATTCCTAGGTCTAGGATTTGTAATTTGTAGTTAAGTTACTTCATTATGGTTTAATCAAATGTTGGATATTCATTATGTGTAGTTTGGATCGGTTAATGTAGAACTTTGAGCTTTAATATATGAAGTCTCATATATGTCTATTTGTGATCTTCTTGATTCTCTTTTATCTTGCATGGTTGTGTTTGATAGTGAGTTGATTGAGATTTCATTTGACCTATTACATTGGGTGATCCTACTATACACACTAAGAGCACTTAACGGGATCTTAAGAAATGGAGTCCCATTGCTTAAGATCCTAGACTTAAAGAATCCTTTAAGGTTTATCATTGTGAAGCTTAGTGATTTCTACTCCCATTAAAAATCAATTTCGAACTTTGATGGCCAAAGCTCATTTTCAAGAGGATTCTATAACAGTTTCATCAATTGTTTTCATCTTCCGTTTTTTTCCCCAAAAAATCCAAAAATACATTTTACATACTTTTTACACTTCAATTTAGTTTAGTTAATCATTTCAAAGATCAACCCCCCTTTTTCCCAATTAGTTTACATAGCATGACATATAGGTTAACTTAGGTCCATTTATTTTTGGTTCCGATTAAGTGAAACGACCCGAGGTTGCATCCTATATTGCAATCTTTGGATTATTTTGATTTGACCTCCAAGGGCTTTATGACCAAGGTGTGAATCAGTAGGCAATATCTATATGTCCATCTTAAATACAGTACTGCAGTAACAAATGCCTCGTAACATTGAAAGGAACAAATAATTAATTACACATTAAAAAATAACCAATTGATTTATAAGTAGCCAAAAGGTCCCATAATGGAAATTACCTGTCCATCCAAGGTGATTGATGCATTGTATGTGCAGAAAACCTTTGCTGTCAGGCCAAGCATGAGCTCCTTAAGGTAAGCATTCAGTTTAGTTATATCCAGCTTGTCAAAAAGATCATCAGTTTGCTTTTTTCCAGAAAAAAGTACAAATGCATGCCCATTAGCTCCAAATTTAATCAATGTTCAGACCAACATCAACCACCATTACTTACCAGTTCGAAACTGCCCAATAGCCTTATAAACAGGAACCTCAACCTCAACCTCAACTGTGTTTTCATATCGAATTGAATCTTTACCAAGGAAGTCAAACTGAATAGCAAAACACAATCAAAAGCATATTGCAAGTGATTATAGGCTGTAACAAGGTGTTATGCTATACCAATGAGTGATATTTACTAGCTATTAACAAATATAAAATATCAACATGACTTTTAAACAACTCTAAAATCTGCAATGAAGCACTTTAAGGCATAAATGGTAAATGTGCTCTTTTCTGTTAAAAGTTTCCACTAGTGAAGTACTTAAAGCAATGTAATGCTCAAAATAAACTGGATGTTATATTGAAAAATACCTTCAACTTATTTGGTGGTACACACTCTACATTCGCTACTTTTAATGTGTAGCAACCAACAGTATCAGCTTCATCATCGTCCTGTAGAAGGCCATCCATAGAATCACAAAACATTATAAGATCCAAACTGAAAAGAAATGTAAGGTTGCATATCCAATTACTGGTAGATAACACTACAAGGAAACAGATGCTCCATTAGAATTTACTCGTTGCCAAAATGGTGCATGATCAATACAAGTCATATGCTAGTATGTAAACAAATTATGGCTTTCAACTACTTTCAGAGAAGGTATGGGTAGAACTCCAGGGGTTTAAACAGAATTTCCAATTTATGTCATTCAAAATTACCAAGCTTCATTTGAGGACAATATAAAACCTAAAAATTACCATATATATGACTTCACCTAGATGCAAATCATAATAAAAAATCAAACATAAAAAGTAAACACAATTATACTGAAGGCCACAAATATTTAAAAAGAACAGGAATCAGACATCCAGAATAGCAAAATTGTCACAAGGAATTAGAAACTAAACTAATTCACTCAAAGAAATCTTATATAGAAAAAACAAGTTGCATTTTCACCACTCTCCACTCGTGGGAACATATTGATTTAATTTCTTTCTAAAAGACAATGGATTTCATTATTTAAAAAATACTAGATAAAAAAAGAATTTTCAGGATAAACAAAATTTTCAAAGGGATAAACACAATTTTCAGGAAAAAAGTCATTGACAGCGATGATTGAATAGTGTAAGTCAATGTGTGAAGCATTTGTCTGTGTGCGCCTGTATACAGGGAGGAATGACGAAGAAAAAGAAGGAAAGAGGGAAGGAATTGGTGGTAAAAAATAGGGCATACCTTTTCATTCCCTTCCCTAAGAGCTTGCTTATCAATAAGATAAGTAGCAACTGCAATTTGCCGTTTTGTAACATCTTTACTAGTAAAATCCTTTGTGTAAGCTGCTCTCCTCTTCCTCCGCCTTCTCTCCTCCTCCTCCGCCTTCCAATCCTCTAGCCTCTTCTCTGCGTTCACGTGCCTCAGCCTCCGCCCACTCGTGTCCCAACATGCGTCGAAATTGTGCATCTTTTTCTGACCCGCCTTCATCGCCGCTCCTCGCAGCAGCAACCTAAAACCGCCCTTCCCGCCCACCAGTGGGAGCAGGAGGTGGATGGTGGAGTCTGGACTCGAAAGAATAGCCAAATTTATGTGAAATAGGGATTTGTATATGTTGCGGCTAGCCCCAATTGCAAATGCCCACTGTTTGGGTCGCTAAGTCCGTTAATTAGACAAAAAGCAAACTAAAACCACAACCTTTTATTCAACAAAACGTCTCGGTTTCTATTTCATGACGTTCGCAAAAAGTTTTACAAAAACGTCACGAAAAATTCAAACTTTTCGTGACGGTTTTTAAACGTCACGAAAAGTCTTCACAATCCGCAACGTTTTATCAATAAAACGTCGCGGATTGTGTGTATTTCTTATAGTGTCAATATTTCAATTTATTTTTATTAGTAAAGCTCCTACGATATTGTATTTGGATTCAAAGTAAAGTCTTTGGCTCTCTAGAAATTCAATGAATTAAGATCATGCCCATAAGTCTATAAATTCAATAGAAATCTTAAGGATATGTCCTTAGGTCTAAATTAGTTTTTTTTAACTATCTTGTGATTAAAAAAGTTTATAAGGTTATACCCTTAGCTCCATTACTGACTCTTTAACTCTCTAATACTTTAACAACAATCCTAAAATTATAATAGTAGATCTAGAGTTTATTTTTCTAGTGATTCAATAAAGTATCTAAGGTTATGCATTTATCCACCCATTAAATTTCTAGCATTTAGGTAAAACTCCTAAGTGAGAGGCCTATGCTTTTAGAACAAATGTGATGTTTTCTTATTCTTTTGATTAAAAAAAATCTTGATTGATGCCTATACTCTCAAGTTTATAGTAAATATCATGCCCTGTGGTTTTCTATAGCAAAGTTATAACCTTGTGATTTCACTTTTCAATTTAATAATTTTACAGCTCTATCTTGATTGGCCTCCATCTATGAACTCCTTCATAGTTGGGGGTAGGGAATGGGGCTAATGAGACATATGGTGAAAAATAACCTTGAAGACAACACATGATAAACACACAAGCCTATACTATTGAATATTAAACCATTTATATCAATTTTACATATTTCTTCATTCTTAATTTCTCTCATAATAATTCTAACTACACCATAAATAAACTCTAATGTAATTTACTAATAAAAATTATGAATTCTAAAGTGAGAGGGTATAACCTCTCTTTAGAAACATATTGTCGAAACCTATCTCACGCTTCCTTTAACCACTAGTTTTTAACTGCAAGACCTTTCCCTTTATAGCCTAATAAACTCCTACCAACCTCTTAAAAAGCTTTATGGAGATATATTTTAATCCATCAATTATTAGCTTCTCAACCACCTAACCCCTCCTCTCCAAGTCTCTAATAAGTCTCAATCGTCCCTCTTCTACCACCTCCAACGATGCTCTTGGAATAGATGAATCGCCTCCTAAACTCAATCTGAACCTTAGCATTCTACCACTACTACAATAATCAGAAGCAACATATATTATCCAAGCTTCAACTTCTTCTATCAAACCATCGTTCCTCTCATCTTCTTACCACTTTCCTCCTCTGACAAAAAATGCTTCTTTCTCCCTCCAAAATTGAAGGGGAACTTACATCCTGCCTATAGAACTCATCAATAAAGTCTCAATGGCCAAAATAATATGGATAATCTTGAAAATAAAGAGACTTTGTAAGATAGGTGCTCCCACACTTACTTTTTAAAGGATAGAAAATTCTAGGAGATGAAAATCAAATCAACCACTTCATAATTTATGGCTTAGTTATTAAAGCCAAGAGAACTTCTCCATAAGGATATCAAATGCAAAGTTGGTAATAAAAAGAGTTCAATCCTATGGTTTGATAGCTAAAGCAAGCTAGGACCTTTAAATAGAACTTATTTGATGCTTAGATTATTACATATTTTTCTTGATAACACTAAGGTCAATATGTTTATCAACAACAATAAGTGGTCTAGTACTTTGCTGATCTTTCCTTTATTATGCACATTATTCTAAATTACAATCCAAACCTTGGAATTGTAGACTTTTATATATGGTTAAAGCACTCCTCTATTAGTTTTACTAATCACTCTTATAAGGAGATGATGAGGCCCCTGGAATAGAAACTATTATGATATGACACTATCTTGAACAAGAAAACACGTCCAAACTTCTCCTTCTTTCATGTTTTTAGTAGTCAAATAAAGACGTGCCATAATGGGTAGATTGAGATATATCAACATCCCTTAAACTTGCGGCCTTTGCAAAACTCAATTCTTTAACTAAGAATTCTCAGCTTCTATTTGGAATATAATCCAATCTATTTGCAAACTTGATGTTATCAGGTATAACCACACATAAAACCTTAAGTGGTTAAGCAAAGACATGAGGACAAAATGGGAAAGATAATCATCTATCAAATAACCTTTGGTTACTTAATATATGGCATTTGAAGAGAAAGGGATAACAAAGTATTATAGGGGGTAAGAAAATTTAAAGAGCAAGTTACTATTGAGCTGATATCCTACATTAGAGAAAAACTCACAATAAATAAAGTTAACAAGGATTAAAACAATACAATAGCTTATTTTTAGAGAATATTGGACCAACTTCAAAGAGATTAAGAAATCTAGAACAAATGTGGATTGAAGTTTTGCATATTTCAACTTTAATTGGCTAATGCTTCAGCCACAGAAAATGGAATTTTGTTAGAATTTTCCTTATAGATAAGGTCTTACTCTCCTTACAAGTAGCTTCATGTACAACACTAAACAAGCTACAAATGCGGTATGTCTTAACCTTAATAGCTTAAGTAGAATAGTATATATGCTTTCTTCAACACCACCTCATGAGAACCTTGATATAAACCCTAAAGTGGTTATGAACGTTGAAGAACATAGTTTTTCTTTCGGTAGTCTTTCTTAACTTTGAGTTATTAATTATATTGTGCCCTGACTTAGTACTAACTACGACTAGTATGCATGGAACTATTGGTTTCAAGCATATGATTCTTCTTAATCTATCAATTTATTTAAATTTTCAAAAGAAATATATTTTGAATAATAATAAATAGATGACCATGTTCGAATAAGATCCATTAAAAACTCAAATAAAATATTAATGTTACTTTAACGATCCTAATTCATATTGAAGTTTTAAAAATTGTCATTTTGTCCTATCTTTATTATTCTTTTTTTCACAATATTGATTATTCATTCTAAAATAAGATTGTCAATATACCAAATCAATCAAATTCATATATTTTCATTGCTATAAAAAAAAGAGCACCTCTCAATATACATATAATTATCTCTAAAAATATAATGATGCAATATTTTAACTAAAAAGTAAACAAGAGTTAAGTTTCTTTCATTGTATTTCAGAAGTGATGAAAGGATAAGTCATTTCTTTTATGATAAAGGTAAAGGGATTATTTGGATAAGTATTAGAAAATTAGAAACTCTAGACAGCTGGGATTATGTCCAACTTTCTTTTCTATTATTATGGAACAATGTAATTTATCACATAGTGGAAATTAGTGAAACCTCAATTCCATTCTTTGTCAATTAATATTTGTCCAAACAATATTATAACCGTGAGTAAATTATTTATTTACAGTATTTTTATTTAATCACCGATAAACTAACTAGCTCTAGAGGGTATAAGTTTTGTTTAATGGAAGATTTTGGTGAAAGTATGGCTCGTTAAAACTACAATAACTGCTTATTTCTTTTTTAAATGTATAGTAAAGTGTCAATTCGACTCACGAATTACATAAGTGAGGGACCAATCTATCATAAATATATTTAATGTAATTTTCCTTTTATTTTAAAAAAAAGGGAAATTAAATTAATTGTGAAAGGAAGCGTTCAAAGCTCAAAGCTAGAGCCAAAGTTGAAACAACTAATCCTATATATTACAAGAAAGCAAAAGCTAATCTGAGGGCATCTAATCCATATGTAAAACCTGAAAGAAAGCTCCTTGCATTAGAAATCATTGCTCGGAGTTTCTAGTCAAGACTCGTGAGAGGACTGCAAGTAATCAACTTCTAAAGCAAACATAAGTGCATCCTTATACTGTCAACCTTATTTGTCAAGTAAAGCTCCTTCGCCCTTCTTTTCACACTCAACAACACTAACTCCCTCTTGATGCCAGAGTCAAAGCAGTGATAAGTGGCAACCAGTGGAGCCCTCAACCAAGGGGTTTGGAAACCTCACTCTAATCTTTCTAAATTACTCACCTAATCCATCCAGAATAGACAAAGTCATTTGGCCTAGGTGTCCTGCAAACAAATTTACAACAACCTCCTATGCATCCCTATTTAGTCTTATCTCTCAGGAATTCAAATGATATGGTTCAAAAACCAAATTCCAAAGTTCTCTTTCATCATGTGGATGGCAGTAAAAATAGACTTTTAACTTATGGAACAGCATCTTACTTAGACGTAACTTTCAATATCAACCCCAATCACTGGTTGACACCGTAGACTAAGCTTCAAACCTCAAAAATTCTCCAAAGTAATTGACTTGTTGAATTTTAAAACCATCCTCATTTGTGGGATTTATCAATTACGGAAGGAAAGGAATCATAAAAGATTCCTCAACAACAAACAAGAACCTTAAACTCTCATTAGGTATGTTTTTCATAAGCTAAGGGAAATAATAGTTGCAAAGAGTCTACATCTTGACTACAGTCCAACAACCAAGGATAATTGGTACCTCTACTCACAAAATGTTGCATATACAGTCAAACGCATACCACTTCAAGAAGAGCAAGCTAGAAAACCCCAATTCTCACACGAACTGAACCGTATGAGCATTATACATAGAACCATGCAAAGACAATTCATACCTAGGCAAGGGTTCCTGCGAACTATTCTGCTAAGATGCTCCTAATTTAAGGATCAATCCACCATTTAAGCCTATAAGTAACACTGAAGGGTACATAATGAAGCAAAGTTCCAGACCCTCGAATACTGTAATGACAAATGAAGTAATAAACTTTACCAGCTAGTTGGAAGAAACAACTGCAATGAAGAAAGGGAACTTCTCAACACTAAGCCGGAAAACATCATAAGAGTAAAGGAGTTTTCTGGCTTAATCTGTGCACATTCAACTCACACTTGATTGTTATGTTATGCGTGGTTACATACAAAGAAGCACCAACAATTAATGGAATTAATAATGTAATAGAACTCGTACAGTTCCAATCAGCAATTTGAGTTGACGCAAACAACTATAATTTCATGAATTTCATTATAGAAGGTATGGGCACAATTAAGCCCCATCCACAAACCCACATGTTGTTGTAGTGGGCTTTAGTTACTCATACCCAACCCAAAAGAGCAAATGGACTTTGAATTTTCGGGCTTGTTTTTCTCTTTTCTTTTGCGGAAGCATATCGTTCGGCGTTCAGACCACAAAAATATCTGAGATGATGTCTTTTGTTTCACATGTGAGATCTGCACTGCCCTTCGTATAATACACTTCTAAATCACCTTATCTTACGAAACGCTAATTCAATCAACCCTTTCGCACTCTGCGATGGCAACTTTTACTCTCTCCTCTTCAGTCGCTATTCCTGTAAACCTACACTCTCGTCGTCCTCTTCCTTACTCCCACCTCAAACCCTCCATTTATGCTTCACTTATTAGCCCCACATCAACACTTTCATGGACTCCTATGAAGTGGAATGCCCACCTGGCTCGGCAGTTCATTGCCCGTGCAGCGCTGGATTCCGACTACTCCGCGAAGAGGAGTGGCAGTGGAAACAGCGGCGGCGGCGAGACTAGGGAGACGATAATGTTACCGGGTTGTGATTATAATCACTGGTTGATTGTCATGGAGTTCCCTAAGGATCCGGCTCCTACTAGAGAGCAGATGATTGACACTTATCTCAATACCCTTGCTACTGTTCTTGGCAGGTTGCTTCCTTTAGTCTTCTTTCAAACTTATTTCTTGCTTTTCTGTTGATATGTATTGAGGTGATTGGCGTTATTTGGCAATTGCGTATTCCATACTTGTGGTTAGATGAAAGCAAATTGGATGTGAAGTCTTGTTCTCTGTGCCCTGTTTTCTTTCCTCTGATTGGTTGTTGGCTTCAGAGTAGAGTGCTTTGTTTTCCTTGTTTTTAGTTGTTATTATGTAAGGAATTCTGCTGATGTTATGATAATAAGAGTAGCTTTTACCATGTTAAATTAAGCAGTATTGAATGCTAGTACACGTTTGTCTGTGTAAATAGGGAGCCTTTTTCCAATTCCCCCTTCGAAGTGCAGGATGTTGGATTAAGTTCCTTTGGACCTTAACTTCATGCGGGCATTTGATATGTGATTGTGTTCAGTGGGATGTCCTCCTTATGTATGTATTTACGATTTTCTTGATGGTTTGATTGCGTTACAATATACATTGATTGATTGTGAATCAGCATGGAAGAGGCAAAGAAAAATATGTATGCATTTAGTACCACCACGTACACTGGATTTCAATGCACTGTTGATGAAGCGACATCTGAGAAGTTCAAGGGTAAGTAACAATTGAAGCACGAGTTTTGTTTTACATCTACAGTATCGTGGTTTATCTTTTGCTTCTCTAGAATTAATGGTGTCCACACATTATTTAGGTTTGCCTGGGGTCCTTTGGGTTTTGCCAGACTCGTATATAGATGTTAAGAACAAGGACTACGGAGGTGCACTGTTACTTTCTGTTAATTTTTATTTACAATATATATCAATATATCCTGTCATGCCTCATTGATTTTGGATGTGTTATAGGAGACAAATACGTCAATGGAGAGATAATCCCATGTACATATCCTACCTATCAACCGAAACAACGCAAGAACTCGAAGTATGAGAGTAGAAGATATGAAAGAAGAAGAGATGGTCCCCCACCTCAAGAGCAAAGAAGGTCAAGACAACGTGCAAGTACTCCGGAATCAACCTGAGCTATGCTATGTATGTGCATTATCCATGATTTTTTCGTCTTTTCAGTGATTGTGGAACTTAGTCTCCAAAACCTTTATCGTTTAAGGATAGACTTAGGTGGTCCAGCCAACCTATTTTTGCAGCAAACTATAGTTCTATAATGACCTTTTCTATCTCCATTCCTTGCTCTTCAACATCACATGTTTAATTGTTATACCTCATGTTTTGGTCATATAGTTGGATAGCTTATCCATTGCATTAAACTTCTGATGTGCTACATTTACAGGTGATTCAGTGGTTTGGTCTCAAGTTGGATGTGTGCTCACAAAGTATCTGCTGATCGTCCTTAGTGACGTTTTGACTGGAAAATTATGTGTGGGTGTTTAATATGATGTTGTAAACTTTGTTTATATGGTGAGGTAGACCAGTGCACGATGAGTTCTGTTTCCATTTTATGGTCTCGCTTCCAGAGTTTCATATGAGAAACACAAATTTTGTTGGATCAGTTAGGATGAACTATGCCCTAATGACTAGTATATTTTACCAAAATTTACTTAGTACGAGACTTCTTATGGCTCTTTTTAACTAAGACTTCTTATGGCTCTTTTTAAAAATTGAAATAATGTATTAAGAGCCCAAACAGGGGAACAAACCAAGTTTACAGGCAGAACACCAATGTATGGTAAATTAATGAGGGTAGTGAAACTACAAAAATCCACCAGGGATTTAAACTTAGAACAAGGTTACAAAGTTAACACGCTCCAACATTCCATCCCACTCCACTGAATAGTGGAGCTAGTTACAGATATGGATTTAAGCCTTGTGTGTGTCTCAAATTTGTTGCCAATAGCTAAAGGAGATTTCTTTTGCTTTTTTACAGTTTCACTTATGTCACGTATACGTTCTGCTAGGATAGGTTCTCTGATCCATTAAAATGTGTAATTTCTCATCTCTTGTATATCTTTATGCTCATTTTTGAATTGTGTCATGTTCTTCTCCCTCTAAATTGTATAAATGCTACAACTAAAACTGAGTTCAAATATAGTCTTGTCACCATTTTTGTTTTTTTGAAGCTTTTGTTGTTGGCCTATCCCATAATTTGATTCCAATATGATTTGTCACATTGGATATTACATGAAGCCAGGAATTTCTCCCGTGGTCAGGATATTTACAACTGAAGAGTAGGTGATTAATTGATTCGTCCATCCTATTCCAGGAGATGCAATTTGCAGTGCCTGCTATTGGAAACTTAATTATGTCTTTTGTATTTAGCCTTTGTTCAATGGCTAGCCACAAAATGGATAAGGTCTTGGATAAGTTGTCAGGGAATCAAACTAACTTGTGCTGAGAAATTGTCATATGTGCGGTTGAAAACAGATCAGAGCATGAGTAATTAGTGAAACTACCTTAATGGTGATTATTAACATTAGCTTATCCTCCTCAGGTTTAGGATCATGATTTTAAGATGTTGGCTTTAATAATGATGCATTCTGTAGTGTTAATTGTGTGCCAATGCCATTAATTTTCTTAGATGATTTCTTCCATTTTGGTGTCTTCTTCTATGCTAGCTTTTAACAAGCTAAAGGTCGGAAATTTGTGAAGAGGTTTTAACTTGCTTCAATTGTCATACCAAAATCAAATTTCTTTGTCATAGATAATGCCAAAGAAACCATGAAATATTGGATTTAATCTTTGCTTTCCTAAGAGTAGAATTCTAAGTTATCAAGCTACTAAATGTTGAGCTGTGTTGAGGCTTTAAAATTTAAGATAAAAGGATAATTTTATTTAACTAAAGGATGAGCGCAAAGTGCCAAGAAAGTTGAAATAATTATCAGTGTTCAAGTTTTTATGGTGTGATTGTGTGTTTTCATAGTGTGATTGTGTCAGGGTTCTTATTTTGGGTTGTGACGGTGGTGTGTTTATATAATCCTCTCAAATTCAACCACTTCAAATAGTTCTCATATCCAATCATCGACTTAACTATCAATAGATAATTGTTTCTAAAGCACATGTTAATCATGTTTCAACCGTCTCGTCTCATAAATCTTGAATTTCCCATGCTTAAGAATTCCTTAAACAATTTAGTTTAAATTCTAGGAATCTTCACAGATTGGGTCTTACAAATTGACCTATTTGGTTTTCAAATTTATTTTCCTTTACTTTTAATGAACAATTTACTAACCACAAATTGGCCTATTTGGTTTCAAATTTGTTTTCCTTGGAACGATTAGTAAAACAATTATTTTGGTTCACTTTTGTTTTGGTAGAATTTTATTCTTATTTCTTTACACCTAATTTCTCCCACATGGTAGGCGTATAGGGTTTCAAATATTTCCCATTAATAGAAAATTTGTGATGCTCGCCTTCTAGGCTAGATAGCTGATAGGCGTTCCCTTCCAAATCCCTATGAATTCTAGATGGGACCTCTTTCTTCACTCTTTATCTTTCATTCCATATGGAAAAATTGCATTCCACAAGATCGTCTTTATGGAATTACCATTTATGAACTCTTTAATTGTAAAACTTTGCCATCTTTTCTTTTTGGATGATCATGTTATTCAAGCCTAGAGATGAACTTCATTAAGATCCTCTAATTTCATCATCATCCCAACAGAATACTCAAAGCATTTTGCTTTGCCACTTTTAAAGATGGGATTACTAATTCCATAGGGAGAACATCATCATGGCCATAGGTTGGAGTGAAGGGATTGACCCCTTTAGCCATGCATTCAGAAGTCTGATATGCCCGTAATGTCTTAGGCAAAATCCTACGACAATTTGTTAGATTATCCTCTAACAACTTTTCTATGATTTCAATTACTACTTTATTTGACACTTCGTCTTGTTCATTAGCTTGAGCATAGTACAAAGTCAAATTCAATAGTTGAATGCCATAATTCATGGGAAAATCTTTAATTTTGTGACCAGTAGACATAGTACCCTAATCATGTTAGTGTAAGTCGACTTGGACTCTCTTGTAAGTCGACTTACCCTTGCACAGTATTGTAAGATTGTTAGAGTAGTGCCCTAAAGGCAATCGCCTTCAGCGCGTTTTGTACAAAGTTGTGTACAAACTTTATGAATAAATAAAGAAAGGCATATTTCATTAATTTGGTGTTCATTATTTATGAATTGATATTGATCTATAAG
>JAOTBA010000002.1:27781411-27792395 GCA_025629845.1 Erythroxylum squamatum | reverse complement strand
CTGTGGGGTTCGAACCCACGCGCACTTATGTGCAGAAGATCTTAAGTCTTCCCCCTTAACCTCTCGGGCAAACCTGCCAGCTGTAGAGTCAAAACAGAACATTATATATATACTATAATTTAAATATTGCAGGCGCAGGGTTAAGTAACTCAATCCTATTCACGTTGTACACAAATGAAGCTCCAACTTCTAAGGAGCTTTTTATTAAGGATGATTTTAGAATATTTCAGTTATGTTCGAAGGAGTGTCAGTAAGAAACCAACAGGAGTATTGGAACTATGTCTATTTCTTTTTGTTTCTAATTGGTCCGAGGTCTTGGAGAATCATTCAGTTACCTTAGGGACAGGGACGGAGCCATGTATAGGGGAGGGGGGGCTATGGCCCCCCCTTTCAAATATATATTTTTTTAAATTACTTATATAATTAAAAATTTTAAAATTACAAATATAACCCTTTTAAAAAAAATCCATACTTTTAAAAATCTCAGCCCCTCCTTAAAGTTGAGTCTGGCTCCGTCCCTGCTTAGGGATAGTTAGCCACCTAGAAGTAATATAAATACTACTTTTGTGTTAGCTTTACATACGTTAGTAACATATTTTTATGCGCAAAAAAGGATTAAGTTATTTCTCAAAATGTTAGTAACAATGATACCGACCAAAATGTTAGTCTATGAAATTTCTCAATATTTTGGTCGGTATAGTTTGGTGTCTTTACCAAAAAAAATGATACCTGTTATAAAGATAGAAATGATATGGTGTGCCACTAATTGTTAATGCGCCACTTAATTGTTAGTGCACCAAATGCACCACTTAATTGTTAGTGCATCAAATGCACCACTTAATAGTTAGTGTACCACTTCTATCATGATAGTATTTTATTAGAAATTTTGTACTATAAATAGAAGGGTTAACTTGATGTAATTAATACCAATTTATAAGAAGAATTCTCCTCTCCCAAATATTCTTAAGTTTTAGTTTCAGTTTTATAACAGGAACAAGTTTATAAATAAGAGAATCTTTTTATAAAAGAAAGCAATTATTTTGATCCCATCTTCATGTTAGAACTGTGCTTATTAGCATCATTGATTAAAAATTGCCATTTCATTAAATTTCATCTTTTTTGTCTTTTGAATACTTAGGGCATCTTATTTTCATTTTCATTTTCATTTTTAATTTAATTATGGCTTCTTCCTGTTTTCAAAATTCATAAAAATCTAAAAAGTAGTTTATATTTTCTATTTTTATTTTTTTTCACAATTTGATTTTATATCAATTAAATATATTATTTAATTATTTAATATATTAATTATTTATAAGAATTATGAATAATTTAATTTAATATTATATATTTAATTGATTAAAATTAATTATTAATGAGAATTATAGATAAGTTAATTTTACTTAATCATTTTATAATTTTTTAATAAATTAAATTTAACAATTATTAGTAAATAAAATTAAAATTAAAATATCATCAAAATATATATATTTCAAATAAATTTTGATTTAATAATTAAAATATATTCAAAATAAAAATTAATTTGTAAATAAAAATTAATTATAAAATTTTTAAAATTTTAATAAAATAAATTTTTATTAATAATTTGTTAATAAATAGTATATAAGAGATTAAAATAAATTTATTTAATTAAAAATAATTTAGTTTTAAAAATTTTCTAATATGTAAATATTATTAGCGATAAAAAATATAACATTAAATACCACACATGCTTTTGTTTTCATTTAAAAAATAACAAATAAAAACTAAAAGATCACAGCAAAAAAAAAAAAGAAATGTAACCAAATCACCCATTAGCTATCGTTGTTCTAAACAAATCCAGGTTCAACACGGTATATCCTTGGCTATGCATTCAAGGCTACAAGTAGCTAATTGCAATAACTATTTTTCTTCTTTTTATCTTTCTTATCATGTACCAATAATTTTAATTTAAGGAGAAAATTGCTTGAATCCTAACATTTATTCAGAACTTCTTGCTTTTCTAGAATTCAGATTTTAGTAAGATCTAAATATTTAATTTTTTGAAGAATTATTGATTCTATTTAAATTCTTACTTTTTATCGTCCAAATGTTTAATATTTTCTAGAATTATTATTTCTTTTTGCATTATTACCTCCTTATCAATGTAATTTTTAATTAATTTTGAGGAAACAATCCCACGCTAAATCAAGAAAAATATATATTTTTTAATTTTTAAGGATTAATATAAGTACATCCTAACTCTAAAACGGTACATATTTGCTATAGAAAGTGGATAATTAGTTTAGATGATGGAGTTCTTGACATTATAATTTATAATGTAAATAAACAATAAGAAAAATATGTCATTTGTTAAATTAGATATAACTCATTGAAATTTAAACCCAATTCACACTGTCAAGAAATAGTCATGCGATAGCCTCTCTCAAGCTTTCTTCATTTTTTTTATTCCACGAGATATTTTAGGAAGGTTTCAATTATAAGAAGGTACTTTTAAACTATTTACATCCAGATTAATTCTCGCTTGAATTGAATAGGTTACTTGTGAAAAACAAAACCCTAACCCCACATTTTAAACGACTGCATGTATAAAAACAGTTTAAACATACCACCTCACTTAAATCCAAATAGCCGTTTATTAACTCAGTAGCCCTTGGTTTTAAGCTTTCTCCATTAGTAGTTCTTTCTTCTGTCCAGCTGGCCCCGGCCGTTTGCTGGGATATCAGATTCAGAGAACTTCTTTTTATTGTATGAATACTAATAATTTAGATCCCTCACTTTTCAGTTGCCACGGGAACTCTCCCACCCTTTTTCTGTCTCTGCCTTGCTAATCAAAAAATTTCATCGACAATGTTTCTCAACCCAAAATCTTTCCTCCTCTCTCCTTTTCTTCTTCTTCTTCTCCGCCTCTCCTCTGCCACCGTCAGCACCGCCTCCTCCTCCATACAAAGCCTCCTCAAAAGCCGAGGCCTGCCACCTGGTATCTTTCCGAGCAATGTAAATTCGTACAGTCTTGATGACCAGAGTGGTCACTTGGAGGTTCATTTGGAAGGTCCTTGCATGGCCAAGTTTGGCACCAGAGTGTACTTTGACACCGTGGTTAGAGCTAATCTTAGCTATGGCGGACTTGTTGGATTGGAGGGTCTTACCCAGGAAGAACTTTTCCTTTGGCTGCCTGTTAAAGGGATAATTGTTTGTGATCCTTCATCGGGTTTGATCTTGTTTGATATTGGCCTTGCTCATAAGGAGCTATCCCTTTCTCTCTTTGAAGATCCTCCTGTTTGCAAGTCGCAAGGTACTAACCTTCCTTTGTCATCTAGTTTGGGTCTTAATTGCTCCTTTTTTTCTTTTGATATTTTCTATTTTTGATTCAAAGATCAAAACTTTTTCAGTAGTTCATTGAACATCCTTCTTTTACCTTTGATACCCTTATTGATCTATTTGATGGAGCAGATAAAGTCCTTTTCTTTGTACTACAACGTGTTTCTTTATGTTGAGAATTCAACATAACATTTCAATTATTGCGCAAATGTGAACTGGGTTCCTGGGAAGGACCCAGAATATGAATTGTGGTTTGATTTTCTTGTTAATTTAATTAACATTGTAATTGATTTGGACTGGACTTGAAACGCAGGAGCTGTATCCGAGAATGTTGGGAGGATAAGGAAGATGGGATTCGAAGATCAGAGATGAAAGATAGCCTGCTTCACTTTGAGAAGTGAATTTTGCATTTTGGTACTTTTTTTTCAAATTAAAGTTGACATGTGCTAAAAGGTGCGTAAATATTTGAAAGCGGAGGATGCAGACTAGCTTTTAAAGTGAAAATGTTTTCAACAGATAAATGTAAGGGTTAATGTTTTAAAAAAATCTCAAAGATTACTTAATTTTAATTTTTCAATACTGGTTTGACCTTAAACAAAATTGAAGCTAAAAGATTCAAATTTTCAATTTCATTACTACCTTTGTTTATTAATAGAAAATGGAAAAGTGTATTTTAGCAGTTTGATTTTTGCTATTATGTGAAAAATTAATAAAGCTATATGACAAATAGTGACTGCATGCCTTGTTAAGGATGGAAGATGTCCACCGGGAATCCTAGTTTATGTTGATATATTGTGCATATTACATTATGGAAAAAAAATTACAACAATCTTAGAAAAAGAATAGGATTAAGAAATCAAAACTATAAAAATGGATGATCATTATCTCGTCAATTGCCACACTTCCATCTTGAGGTTGGCACACAACTTAGATAGTAATACCAGCTGTAGTGCTTATTTCTATTCTCTCTTTTGAATAGCATCACCAATCCTAAAGTCAAACCACTCCAGTATAGATACGTACACCACCAGAATCTCCACCACCAGTTCAACCTTTCACATCTTCTCTTGGGAAGGACAAAGCTAAACTGCCAGAGTACGTTGCTACTCTTACTTCTAATCCTCTTGCAGATAATTCCAGTTCTCAATTAGAGAGAATTGAATCGGAAAGCAATACATCTAAAGTTTCTGCAACACCATCTGATAACTCATTTGAGTTAGAGTGTTCACCAGAACCAAACTTGTTAGATCTGATATCAGACAGATCTTCTGATCAAACAGAATACTCTTCAGAGGCAATCTATGATTCTTATTCAGTTGATGAAGATACAACTGATGATTCGTCAGCAAACCTTGCTGATCTTTCAGAACTATCTAATGTTCTGATGACGATGCCTCAGTATACTGAAGAACCAGTAATCAGTGAAGCTGAATCCACAGGTACTGAACCTTTCAGACCTGAACCTGCACCTCAGGAAACACCAGCTACTGCAGCTGCACAGCAGACAACCAAGCCTACTTCAGGACCTTGGTTTACTTTTGATGATCTACCTCCAAAGAAATGGCGGGATAGACTTCATGAGTTTGGTGCATGGATTGATCTACAAATGACCAGACCTAATCATCCTCTTCCGGATATTTTGTCTAAATTCACATCCAGATTCACTAGAACTTTGCGAGAATGGTGGCAAAGTGTTAGTGAGTACCAACGACTTCAGTATATCCAAGTTACAACTACTGGAGCACTACTTGGCGTAATTCACAAGGAATTTATTGGTGACTTCCAGTTGATTGACAAGTAAATCCGTCAGGAATATTTTGCAATGAAATGATGTTCTCTTGATAAATAAGATATCCAAAAGCATTACAAACGCATGACGGAAAGGTATTATCTTCTGAATGGATGGAATGATGTTAACTTGAGATACACATTTATATCATCCTTGCCAAATGAAATACAGCCAGAACTACAAAGGACCATAGCTTCTCTTCAAAGAGATATGTCGACAATTTCTCTTGGAGAAATCTACCAGCTTTCTATAGCTTCTCTTGACAAGTTATGTGATCAGTATACTTTGTTCAAGAACATCCTCAAAGGAGGTCTAGTTCTGAAGCAAGCTTGTAAGAAGCCTTATCTCCAGATTAAGTGCAAAGATGAAAAGACTTGTAAATGCCAAAGCAGCAAGAAAGCTCACCAATCTCAAGTCTACTATGAGAAAAGGCATAAGAAGAAGTTCCACAGGAAGCAAGGCAAGAAGCCTTGGAAGCAAAACTTCAAAGTGAAGAACAGGAGCAACAAGTACAAACGTATGCGGTTCTTCAAAAAGACTTCTCATAAATAGAAAGGAAGACTTAGATGTTTTATCTGTGGAAGCACAGAGCACTTAGCCAACAAATGTCCTAAGGCAACCAGGAAGGATGCCAAATTCCTGGAAAAACTTGAAAAACTTTTGCCTATTCATCCTCACAATTCTATTGAGGGGCTGCTAGAAGAGCAATCTAGTGAGGACAGTGAAACATAGTTTGCTGTTTCAGTTTCAACAGAAGAAGAAGATTCATCACAATCATCTGACTATACCAGTAATGATTCAGTCAACGTGGTACAGCAGACATGTATGAAGTTAGATCGTACTCTAGTACAACGACCATATGTCCATATCCAGATCTTTCAGCAAGATAAATATGATCGGTCCATGAAGGCCATTGGATTCATAGATACAGGATCTAGTCGTACGTTCATGAAGCCCAACATCTTACTAGCAGAAGTATGGACTTCTCGTGAAGAATACTTTACAGCCGTTGATGGGAGTACTTTTAAGATTGGGTTGTGTACAAGAAGTAGAATTGGCATTCGCTTCTTTCCTTAGTGTACAGTTTGGACCAAAGTACTTGGAAGTAATCTACCAGGCCCAGATCTCTTAATTAGGATGGATGTCTACTGTAAGGCCAGATACTTACAGATTCTACCCACAGGCCTCAGGTATCGAAACCTTATGAGTCCATACACTGATCTGAAAAATGTGTTTGAACTAACTCAGGTTCCTGCACATTACACTGGACTTCGAGATAAACTGTTGAGCTACTGTCCAGAGTCTCATGCACAGTTTACTCATCCTAATCCTCTATGGAAGAATCCAGACTTTTTCATAAGTCTGCCATTTAAGAAGAATGAGGATATCAATCCTACAAAGGCTACACATCCAGGAATGAATCTTGATGATTTGAAGCTTGCACAAGATGAGTGTGCTGTATTGTTGCAGCAAGGATTGATTGAGCCCACAAAGTCGGATTGGGCTTGCCAAGCGTTCTATGTCAATAAATGTTCAGAGCAGAAACGTGGAAAGAAACGTCTAGTGATAGACTATAAGCCATTGAATGCATTCCTGCAGGATGATAAATTTCCTTTTCCTAAAATCAATACACAGGTACTACTTCTTAAGGAAGCTTTGATCTTCTCAAAGTTTGATTTAAAAGTAGGTTTTTGGTAGTTGGGTATTCACCCAGAAGAACGTTATAAGACTGCATTCTGCATTCCCAATGCTCAGTACTAATGGATTGTGATGCCCTTTGGATTAAAGGTTGCACCATCACTGTTTCAAAAGTCCATCACTAAAATCTATAAGCCTATCCTCAACAGTGCATTAATCTACATCGATGACATCTTACTGTTTTCAAAGACCCATGAGGAGCATCAGTTACAACAATTTTTGGACTTGACCCAACAGTATGGGATTATGCTTTCAGCCTCAAAAAGCACAATTGGTACATCTGAAATAGAATACCTTGGAATTGCCAATTATATTTGAGGTTTCATTCCACATGTGGCAGCCTTCACATCAAGCTTATCTAAGCTTTTACGTAAGAATCCACTAGTTTGGGTAAAAGCACAAACAACAGCTGTCCAGCACCTGAAACAGCTTTGTCAGGACATGTCGCCTTTGAAACTTTCTAAGCAAAGACTATCTCACTCTCAGACAGATGTTGCCTCTACCTCTGTAGCTACCTCAGCATTGGCTACACTTCTTCGACAACATCCTCCTTGGCCTCTAGATACTTTTTCTGCCTATAAGTATTCGTCTTCTCTTCGGCCTAGTATCTTCAGTGAGTTTTCTAATCCTTCTTATTCTCAGAAAAAATACAAAAAGATTTCTAGCATTACTTCTACCCAGTTTTGTAGAATGGTTAGTTCTCCTCCTATTGCGTTAGTCAAAAAAGCTTTTCCTCCAATCACTACTCAGCCTTCTAATCTCTCAGAAGTTGCCACTATTGCACATAGTAGTCTTTTCTACTACTTACATCTTTTTCTGCTTGAACATTCATCTGCCGGTCTTCCAAATATGTTCAGCGTCAAAGCACCTTACCTTAATGCGACTCTTCTTCAAGACCCTGTTTCTGAAAACACATTATGGTATTTCTGGGCACTTTCTGCCCTCTATGCTTGTGCTTTTTCTGTCTCTCCACTGCAACTGTATCAACATCTCTGTAATCCTAATAATGGGAGCTCATTATTATGGACGTTACTTGAATGGTTTCAACCATTAGACCAATGGAAGCATCAGTGTTCTATTTTGATTGATCAACATCATCTATGGACATCCTCTGCTAGACGACAGACGACTCAATGCTTTTTCATTATGCACAGACCATACAGAGAATCTCATACTGGTATACTCTATACAGAGCCACGTGTCCAGTTTTGGCATGCATCCTTATATTGGCCACGTTATCAGAAAGGTGTGTTAAAATGTTTAAAAGAAGTTCTTAAAGAACTTAATCATTTTTCTACACCACCAGTATTGACTACATCTATTGGACCATACCCCGGAAAATTCATGTCTAGTGAACCAGAAGCACCAGAGGTTGATATGCCTGGTACCAATAGTCCTGAGTATGATACAGAACCAGAAGCCATTACCATCTCAAACATATAATACATAATTCTAAGATGCTCAAAATCCTAATGAAGACATTCCAAGCATCTCTGATTCTGAGATTAATCATCTCCTGCATAAGTTCAAACGTCATTATAGAGATGATAATAATGGTATCTACTATATGCTATCTGGTTCTTAATTATATTCATGGTTTTGTGCAATAGTCACTAACCTGTTTTAAATGATCGTATGTACTGCTTCTGGAAAAATTGTTCGGATTCCAGTTGTCATGTAAGAATAGATAAGAATAGATGTAGGTTTTGGCATATTGCATTTAGAAGAAACCTTTTGGTGTTAGGACAAGATAATGCAGTAATACTATCCGTTGTCTCTATATGAATTATAATTAATACGAGGTTAATTAAATTACTTCCTAAATCATTATTTATTAAAATAAATTCATAAATCTTTATTAATCTAATTTATTATTTTAATAGTGATATTAATAAAAAAATTTAAGGTGCTTAAGGAAATTACATCTAAGATAATTTCTTTTTATGAAAATTACAAGAATGACTAATATGACAATGTTTACCACAGTAATCATACAGAAGAGATGAATAATAATTGCTTTCGTGAAGATGTTGGCCAGTTGTGAGTGAGAAGCGACTGGGAGTAGGTGGACGATCCCTTCTTGTACCTTGGTATGTATTAGATGACAGTCGATCTCTATGTGCTTGGCATGGAAGATGGGATTTTCGACAATATGAACGGTCGATTTGTTGTCACAATAAAGGTAAGCTGCTCCTTTATGCATAAAGCAGAAGTCTTTGAGTAGATAGACTAACCACTGAAGCTCGCAAGTTGTAGCAACTAAGGCCTGCTACTCTGCTTCTGAGGAGCTGCGGGAAATGGTGGCTTGTTTCTTTGATTTCCAAGAAATCAAGGTAGAACCAAGGAAACACACAAAAACCAGTGACCGATTTGCATGAGTCCGAACACGTTGCCCAGTCGGAGTCTGAGAAAGCGCAAAGGTGTGCTAAGAAGTGCTTTGGGAATAAAAGGCCTTAACCAAGTGCCTTTTTGAGGTACCTTAATACACGATTGACGACTTGTAGATGCTCGACGGTTGGTCTGTCAAGAAACTGGGATAACTGCTGGACAGGAAAACTGATATCCAATCTTGTAATGGTAAGGTAAAGCAACTTTGCCTTTATGCTCTGATATTTACCGACGTTTGTGTATGGTTCACTGGAGGCTGTCAAGCACGTGTTTGTAGCCATAGGTGTTGAAGCTGGTTTGCAGCGGAGAAAACCAGAGTCCTCCAGGAGATCTAAGGTGTATCTTCGTTGTGACAAATTAATGCCAATGGAGGATCGTGCCAGCTCTAGTCTGAGGAAAAACTTTGCTGGTCCAAGGTCCTTAATCTGGAAGGTATCATTTAGAAACTTTTTCGTTGTTTCAATTAGTGAAAGGTCGGTGCTTGCTAGAAGAACATCGTCTACATAAATCGCTAGAATGATAAATTCACAACCTTGTCTTTTGGTGAACATGGCATGACCAGAGACGGAATGGGAGAAGTGGTCAGAAATAAGTGCGGACGTCAATTTGGCATGCCATTGATGACTAGCCTGTTTGAGTCCATGCAGAATTTTTTAAAGTTTGCAGACCATCTTGGGAGCAGGCAGGTAAAGACCAGGTGGAGGCTTCATATAGACCTTTTCATGGAGGTCTCCGTGGAGGAATGCATTGTTGATGTCCAGCTGGTGGAGATGCTAGTTTTAGGAGGCCATGAGAGCAAGTAGAAACTGAATTATGGTGTGCTTTACAACTAAGGAGAAGGTTTCTGTGTAGTCTATCCCTACTTATTGTGTAAAGCATCGTGCAACCAGTCTACTTATGTACCCACTTGCAATCGATGGTGGTCTTACCTGGTGGTAAGTAGGTAAGGTCCCACGTTTGATTTCTTTTCCAAAGCTTGTAATTCTGTTAAGTCAATTAAAGTGCATATATTTTGGACTTAATATTTATTTATTTGTGAAATTGGTATTTAAAAATTGATGGAATTGTTTGTTTAATGTTCACAGATGGTTTTCAATGCCGTGAAGACGAAAAAGGATCAAAAAGAGGAAAAATATGGCAAGAAATCCGAAATTTCCAGATTGGTCGAAATTCAAAGATTAGGCGTGGGCACGCCTAAGGTCAGAATCCTAAATCTGCAGATTTTCCAGAAGTTGTTCCCAATTGAAACACAATCGCCCAAGATCTTTTGGACTTCTTTTCAAGACATCTTCCACCGAAATTAGAAGACTACTTAATCTGGACAATATCAAATCAAGATAGGAGAGATTCAATTCAATGAGGGGACTTCTTTGGTGATTGCCGTACATATTTATACATGTATTAGGGGGGAAGGCAAGGGTAGCATTAGCATTAGGTTTTGTCGTAGGTTTAGGGTAGAGTTCGTGGCTGCTGTTTCTTTCTTCTGTTTTTATGTTTTCTGCATATTTTCAATTACTGTTTTTCGTATTTTTCATTAAAATTCTAGGTATGGAGACTATTCCTTTTGTTATTTTCTTTGTTTTCAATTCAATTATGAATAACTAATTTTCTTATCTTGGTTGAGGGATCTATGTTACATGTTATTATGGTGAGATTTTCTGGATACTTTTTATGATTATTGATGAACATTGGGTATTTTCAGATCTGTCTTTTCAATTGAATTCGTTAGTTTCTAGGTACGTAACTAGAGATTAATTGGTTCAATCGCTAGGTTAACGGAATCTGACGTTC
>JAOTBA010000002.1:27739832-27755774 GCA_025629845.1 Erythroxylum squamatum | reverse complement strand
CAGCTTGCTGCAATCTTGGAATTATTTATTTTGACCGATTTCTAAGGTCGATTAAATTAATCGAACGACAAAGCCGCTATCAAACACCTAAGTGAACCGGTGCTCCAACCCCAAATACTGAAACTTGAAAACATAGTTACCAAAATTACAGAACTGTATGTGGCTTCTGCCAAACCCTAAACCCGAAGTGTCATTAACTCTCATTTCTCAGTCAGACTTGGAATCATTTCTTATAGCCATTATATCAGGTAGCCAAAACCTCGAAACTCATCAATCCATGGCAATGGCTTCGCTTTCTCGCTTATTCCGTCGCGCGTATTCTATATCTGCTCAACCTGCTGCCATTCCCCCGGCCTCTTCTGCCGCCGTTGAAATCGGCAAGGATGCTTCTGCCAAATCGCTTTGTAGTATCCTCAACAAAGAGCGGAAGCTGAAGCGTGTTGTTGAGCTGTTCAAACGTGCGTCCGAAAACGAACGCTTCCGCACAAAAAGTGGCATTTATGAGTCCACCGTCCGCCGCCTCGCTATTGCCCAACGCTTTCGATGGATTGAAGACATTCTGGAGGAACAAAAGAAGTACAGGGACATCTCGAAAGAAGGTTTTAATGCCCGTTTGATAAGTCTTTACGGTCGATATGGAATGGCTGATAATGCCCAGAAAGTGTTCGACGAAATGCCCGACAGAAACTGCAAGAGGACAGTTTTGTCTTTCAATTCTCTTTTGTCTGCATATGCTAATTCCATGAAGTTTGATAAGGTTGACGAGGTGTTCAGGGAGTTGCCGGAGAAGTTGAATATTGAACCCGATTTGATTTCTTATAATACTGTTATTAAGGCATTTTGCGATATGGATTCGTTGGATTCGGGACTTTCCTTACTTGATGAAATGGAGAAGAAAGGTGTGGAGCCTGATTTGTTTACTTTTAATTTACTCTTGAAAGGATCTTATGGAAATGGTCAGTTTCAGAATGGAGAGAGGGTTTGGGCCCTGATGCTGGAAAAGAATGTTGTTCCTGATGTAAGGAGTTATAATGCGAAATTGAATGGATTGGCATTGGAGAAGAGAACAAAAGACGCGGTTGAATTACTTGAGCAACTGAAGATGAGCGGTATTAAACCTGACGTCTATAGTTTTGGCTCTTTGATAAGAGGGTTTGTTAGCGAGGACAAGTTAGATGAAGCTAAGCATTGGTATCGAGAGATGTGGAACAACGACTGTAAACCAGGGAAGTCAACTTTTGTTACGTTAATTCCATTTGTATGCGATAAGGGCGATTTCTGCTTTGCCTTTGAGCTTTCTAAGGATGCATTTAGGAGGAAGCGTCTTGTTGATGAGGCAGTCTTGCAGCGAGTGGTGGATGGATTGGGTAAGGAGTCAAAGGTTAAAGAGGCGGAGGAGCTTGTACAGCTTGGGAAAAGTAATTGTTACCGTCGTTTCAATTTGAAAATACCATCTGCTGAGTAATGCAATGGCCTTCTGGTTCAGTTGTTCTATTTATATGGTGAACCTTTTACTGTTCTTACATGATGATAGTTTAGGATTTTGTCGAGTTATGGAGAGAGTTTATCGGCTGAAAAAGACCTTCGATTTCAGCACAAATGTGGTTTTGGATAAGTATTCCAACAAGGACCTTTACATTTAATCCAATAATTTAGTTTTGATCCTCTCATGGTTAGTGATCCAAGATTCGCATGGGATAAGCTTCCGCTTCAACTTTTTGACATTTTTTCTTCACAATCGTGATTTTCCCTTCCTGCTGTTATGGATCCTTTTATCATTATGTGCTAGTCAGGATGCATCCATGATGTTGCAAATTTCAAGAATTATTCTGTAAAAAGTGTCCATTTGACTTGATAGTTCAGTTGTTCTGATGCTCTGAGTGTTTGCCCTGTCTATAATATGATGGTTTCGAGTGCCGATTTACGTATTTCTCTAAGGAGATTCAATGGGAGATCTGGATTCATATAAGCCTAAATGCATAAAGTAGCCTATGAATTATACGGGATACTGCAACTAGGTCTGTATTTTGATTTAAATACCATAAGATGACGTCTGGTAATATGCTTGTAGCTACAATATAATCAACGTTGCATCATATTTTATCACTCATTCCTCTGTTTTGTTGTCTATATTTGATGATTATATCATATTAAAAGCAAGGCCCTTACTAATATGATTCCCGTTAGTGTAACCCCTATTTAATTCATAATATTAATACCCAGTCTTGCATAGTGAACTTTAGCTGAAAGGAAAAGAAAATGATATTTGACCTGCCTTTTAGGCAATAAAATATGGTTAATTACAAAAAAAATCTTAAATTTTGCTTAATTTTATAATTATAGCCTGAACTTTAAAACGTGACAATTAAATGCAAAAATTATTTTTTAATTCTAACATGATGTTTGTGTTTTTGATAACTTTGCTGATGTGATTTGCCACGTACTTCAGAAACCTTAATTATTAATACATATTAGCTAAAATTATCACAAGTAATGAATATTAATGAAATAATATCGTTTAATCACATAATTAAAACAATATTGTTTCAAAAAAAAAGGATGCATTTTAATTCCTAAATTAGTTTATGCAACTCTGTTGTCCTCACTCTTCATTTTCAGTTTGTTCCATTCGTTTTCAGTTTGTTATCTCAACGTCTTCATCTTTCTTTTTTAGTTTGTTCTCTCAACGTCCTCAACCTTTCCTTTTCAGTTTGTTATCTCTACGCCCTCGACCCTTCTCGCATCACAAGAAGCTTATTTTGCTCTCGCATCATAGTCAACCAGGTCAAGGTTAGATTTTTTAAATTACAGTTTGTTGTAGGTTTGCTTTCCAAAGTTCTTATTTAAAATTTCAGGAGAAGATGTTGATAATCAAGGTAGATGGTGCTTTCCATTGTTTCGTAATATCAAGATGGGTTTTTCAAACTAGATAGTGAAATCTCTTTACTTCTGGTTTTAGATATTGTTACATATCTAGCATCTCAAGAATTGTCCTAGAGAGAAGATTCATAGAAAGTAACCTGTAGGCTATATTACTGGTGTGAGCTTAAATGATAGAAGGTCACCTATAGGCTATATTTTCATGTTTGTAGGAAATGTCTTTTCTTAGAAAAGTTAGAGAAAGTATGTTGTAACTCTTACATTAAAAGCATAAATTTTAACTTATTTTGAAATTGGAACTAAATCTAAATGGTTAAAAAAATCTCATTACACTAGTTAAGATTGTTAACTATATTCTGAAGTCAATAAAAATATATTGTGATGACTCATATGTAATTTTCTTTTTTAAGAACACAAAGAACATAGACAATGCAAAGTATATACAATTGAAGCACTCTGAGATTAGAAAATAGGTTGATAATGGCGATGTTAAGTATGATTTATTTCTCTTTAGTGTTTCTAATTTCTGATTTGAGATTTCTTAGTTGATGCTTCTTTTATCTTCTTTAAATATATATCATTTTGTACTTAGTCACACTTTCCCTTAGCTCATTTTTATTATGGCCAAACTTTCGTACATATATCCATTTATAACTATCTTCTTACGTGTTATGTTTATATGTTATTGTTAAAAGTACCCAATAAGTTACAAATTTTGGTAAATTTTGAATTTCATTATGGTGGAATTTTGGAAAGGCACGATAATAAATATGTCGGGTCCAAGATTAAAAGGAAAAAGGATATGGGTGTTGATGAAATTAGCATGCTAGTTCTAAAAGGATTTTCTGAAGATAAAAGACATAGAGTAATATTTATGTTTTACAAATTTACACATAAGTTGTTGAGATGCTTGATGGAGTTAAGCTTACACCATAACAAAGACATGTTGGTTATGCTCCAAAAATTGGAAGATTTGAATTATCAGAATGTTAAAATCTACTATGATCATGGTTATGAGAATCCTGCAATAGATAGTGAAGAATCATACTATGATATTCGCAATAAATTTGATGATAATGAAGAGGGTTTGTTCCAAGTTCAATTGGAGCAAGATGATGACTTCATTGTTACGTAAGACAGTGATTATGGAGATGATTTAGCTGATAAGGAGTTATTTGCAACTAATGATGAATAATATGTTTCTACGAGAACAAATGAGAAGAGATGTCTGAAGACTATGCATAGTGGGTTTGAATGTGCCAATGTTGTCGATGGGGTTGGATGTAGTGGAAAGAATTCCAATGAAGAAGGTGATAGTTCCAAAGATACAGGAAGAGAAGAAGGAAGTTCACATTATGCAAATATTGAATATTAGGATGGTGATGCTGAAATTCAATCACCAGTTTGTAGTGAGGATAAAGCATTTATTCGAAAGAAGAAATAAATTGTTTTTATTCCAAAAGTTGATATGACAGATTTTAAGTTTGAAATTGGAATGAAATTTAAGGACGAGATGTAGTTGAGGGAAGTAATAAGAAATTTTGCAATTACAAATGGATATGATGTTTCAACGGGGAGATCCATTATGATAATGGAAGTAGTTTGTGAGTCACAATGTCCTTTTTAGGTATATGCAGGATTGGAAATGAGAAAACATTTGTTACAAAGAGAGTGGAAAATAATCATAACTGCCGTAAAGTGCAAAGGAACAAGGAAGCTAGCAGGAAATGGATAGTAAATGAAATCTTACATAAGTTTAGGAGGAACTCGAATTGACCTATTATTGAAATGATGGATGATCTCCAATCAAAATATGCACTACAGATCACTAAATCTCAATGTTATAGGGCTAAGTGGGAAGCTATTAACATACGTCGAGGACCTGTGGAAAGTCATTATGCGAAGTTATGATCTTATGGACATGAGTTAAGATAAGCTAACAAAGATAGGGAGTATATTATTGAAACTGAACTTGATGAACATTCTAGATAGTTAATGATCAAAAGGTTTTATATGGGATTTATTGCCTTGAAATATGGTTTTCTCAGTGGATGTAGGAAAATAATTGGGTTATATGGATGTTTTTTAAAGATATTCCTTGGAGGTGTTTTATTATCTCTAGTAGGTCATGATAGAAACAATAAGATGTTTCCTACATTTTGGTTTGTGGTTTAGGGAGAAAATGACCAATCGTGGCATTGGCTTTTAAGCATTCTTGTAGAAGATCTAGATATAAGCAGGAATTTATAGAATTTTGTTAGCGAACAGTGGAAGGTAAACTTTAAATATTCATACACAAGATGTTCATTTGTGAATGTGATTTCTCATCTTTAATATACCCTTTTTGTTATAGGGCTTATTGGAAGCATTAAAGAATTTGTTTCCAAAAGTTGAGCATAGAAAATGTGCCCATTATGTCTATGAAAATTGGTTTAGTGCTCATAAAGGCCACACATATATAAGTTTATTTTGGAAAGAGGTGAATTGTACAACAGAAGTTGATTTTTAATGGGGTAATGGAGAAATTCAAGAGTATTTCAGTGAAGGCTTATGAGGACTTGAAAATTAGGAAAAATAGATACATGTTTGAAGGCCTTTGTGAGAACAAGACAAAAGTGTGAAATAGTACATAATAATATTTTGGAGACGTTCAATGGATTCGTTTGTGAAGCTTGTACAAAAAGCTTGATTAGTATGTTAAAAGACATTTGAGTTTCTTTAGTAGCTCAGATACATGAAAAAATGGATATGATGTTGAGGTCATCCCAACAAATCGAGCAAGGTTGGAATAGCTATGAGAAGCCATTGTTGTTATGAAATTGGTCACAATATAAGAGGATGCAAAAATAAGAGTCAACCTTTAAGGAAACCTGAAATTGTTAAGGAAGTTATTTTAGTTGTATAACAAATGTCTTTTTATTCTTGAAATTTTTTTAACCTTTTGTTTGTATTTAATATGTATAATGCAACAAAATGGAGGAAGGCCACAAACTGAAGCCCCTTCACCAAGTATTCGTAGATGTCCAATACAATAAATTATTTGACATCTTGTATTTATTTTTTGGTTGGAATCTAAATTCCTAGTGATGAATGTTAGGTTGAATATTTCTTTGGTATATTATGGATATAAATTTAGATATTATGTGCAAATAGGAATATTAGCTTAAAACTTGTCGACTGTTACACCAATTAGGATATATTTTCTCTAAACTAATGAATAATGATAATAGGGGAGAATTCGTCATGATTTTGTATGCTTAAAGTCTCTTTTAATGTTTTTGATCATTCTTGAATGATATAACCAATAATTTAAAGTGTTTTGATGCTTTAATTTGAGTTTCAAAAATGATTTCTTAAGCTATCTGATCAATTGGTCAACCAATATCTTCGTTTAGTTTGCCAATATCTTTAAAATTTACCCCCTTTTTCTTTTCATTGAGTTTGCTAATTGTTTGGTTGCTAATATAGCCAACCACTTAAACGCTTTGGTTGACCAATGTCCTCTTGTGGTTAACAAATATCACTTCACCTAAGAATTTTTCTCTTTGTAGTGGATTTGTTCTGAGATTGGATCCATATATTAATCGATCACCTACCCTTACTAATAGATCAATATACTTCAATGGTTGACTAATAAGGCTTTTTCTTCAGAAGCCTTTATTCTAATGAGCTTGTACTATAGTTGGTTTCTAGGTTTGGATGACCACACATATTAGTTAACCAGTAAAGTTGTGTGGTCAACCATTCTTCATTATTGCATCTCTATTTATACTCTTTTCTTTTATGTTTCATTTTAGTTGTGTAATCTTTTAAGACCTTTAAAAAATTCACTCTTCTATTTAAAAACATCATTTCCTTGTCATAAAATCTCATTGGATTATATCAAATTGACAATTTGTAATTCTTAAATTTCAAATTTGGGATTTTCCAAATTTTTCTTAATTAAGAATTATCTTTGCAAATTGATGCTTTCATGCTAAAATTGTAAAACGAGTGAAGGTTGTTTCATTTTTAATTATATTGATTTTGTACAATTTTGGCATTTTGGGAACTTTTTATATTTTTGTTTTAAAATTTAAGGGTTTTCCAAAATTATAAATTTTCTTGATTTGATTATTAGACAATGCAATTATGCTATTATTTATTACAATTCCAATATCTAATTTTATCAAAACTTGTCCTTCTTGTTTTAATTAAGCTCGTAGGAACAATACCAAAATTAGGAAAATTTCAAAATTAGACACAATTAGGAATATTTCTTTCATAATTGAGCAATTACTTTGACTATTTATGTCACACCCCACTACCATAGAGTACATGCCGAAACACCCGGAAGACATTCCAGTGTGTAATCTATAATAATGACTTGTTAGAGCAGTCACTACAATCACTTAATCAAGGCATCATCATTTATATCATCTTACAAGACATCATATATAAAGACACAATAATTTAAAACCAATTCCTTATTTCATTTCTTAAAAACTGAAACTTCATTGTACCTTTTTCAATATCATCTTAAATACATGATCCAAGCCTAATACAAAAATATGCTATATGAAGGAGGAATTATACAGAATGTCTAACTAAATCTTTTAGTCCCAACTGACTGACCTTTGAGCCATTTCTTCTTCAAAAAAATACAAGAATTATGCTTCTTGTAGAGTCTCTAAGTAGATATTGTCCTCTCTTGGTCATGAAAAATCAATGTGCAATTTTGGTGAGTTTTGCGAACTCAATGAGGTAACTATCATTGATGGTTTACTCAATTCATACATCGCGTCAACACACGTAGCATATAATTTACATCTTTACATTTTTGCATAAAGGATCACTTATCACTTTCAAAACAATCGTACCGATCATTTCGTTTATACAAAATACACATATCAATTACAAATGCAATGCACGTGAGACTCATTTTCATTTATTATTGTCATTGTGACCGAGTGCCTTTTTACTAGCCTATATCCCTCGTGAATACCGAGCTGTATTAGATAATGTCCCATATCCCTTAGTGGATACCCAGTACATTCACAATTGAGCTTGAGGCTCTGATTATAATCTAAGCTTTAAGCTCTTTTTATTGGTGACTCCAGTCATAATTCTCATTACCTGATCATGCATTCATGTATGAAATGCATCACATTTGCATATATTCACTTAATAATTTGATTTCCCTTACATAATCACATTACATTCACAATAGCTATTTGTCATTGGACCCTAGGTTCGGCATTTAATAATTTGTTAAGAATCATGTATTTCATCACATTCATATACAAGGAGCATTTCAAAGATCACATTCATACCTCAAAAACCTCAGACCTTCATTTTTCATAATCAAACAATCAAATCACTTTCATAAGATAATTCAAATCAGAATTTAAGCAAACAAATAATTAAGTGAGACTGTTTAGGTTACTAATAGTTTTCTCCTGTAGCTATTGCCTCGAAGTCCTGGCAACGGCAGGATGTTGGTGTTCCAAATGCTCCTTTATATCATGTAATACATACACATATCACAATTTTGCACAATTGTATAAGTGTTTATTAATGCACAAATATGTATATGAAATATGCACAATACATGTTTAATGACAATCACGGGTATTTTTCGTTATTCCAATCACATCATCAATCATATATAAAAACTCAACTAAGTATAATTTGTACTTAGGTTTACACCTCACTGAAACCATTAAAAATCAAAATTCATAACTCATTTAATCAATTCAGATTTTTCCTAAAATATACTTTCAGGTCAACTTTGCATGTTCTTTTTGACCAAGAAAATGGAGTAATTTGAGAACAATTTTTGCTAGAAAATTGTTCTCCTATCTCTTAAGTTTCTAATGACACTAAAATCATTCAATTTGATTCAGTATTACGAAAGTTATACTCCAAATACTTTGTACTCTTCTTAAACTGAAACAGTACTCTATACTCAACTTCAAGCCAGAATCTAGAATTCTTAAAGATAGAATTAAAATTTGATATCTTCAAACAATTTGTAGCCTTATGTCTCTAGTTTCCTTTAAATCAATAATTATCTCATTTGGAAACTTACAAGTCAATATTTAGCCAAAATAACAAAGCATGTTCAATGAAAATACTCCAGTCAAGAAATTCCAGAGCTGCTCATCAATTTCGTCCAAAATTCATCAATAAATCTCTTCCAAATGATTTCAGATGGATATAATTTTTAGCGAAGATGTAGAACAATGTGTTTTGAGTCTGTTGGTTCAAATCTCATGTCATTTGGAGGTCGGAAGAAGAAGTTATGGTAAAAAGAATAAGGGATGTTCAAAACAGTCCCTCTTTGGTAGCCATAGAAGTCACGATCTTGCAGAAGCACGATCATGAGATTTCAGTTGCATGTGACAAGTCACGATCGTGCAGAAGCACAATCGTGTTTCTCCAAATTCTTTCACAAATTCACGATCGTGCTTTTTGTCCTTCTTCCGAGACTTTGCAGATTTCTTCTTCATTTTTTTCACTTAAACCAACAATTTCTAACTTATTTCTACCCCCATTTCGACTCTCATTTAACTCAAATCATTCTGAGACAAATCCAAAATCCATTACTTCTCATAGACGTCAAAAACAAAAAAATCATTCCCTCATCCTCTTCATTTTTTGCATTTCTTTACTACAGCATTTCTTCTTTCATTTTTCTGCATATTCATTCACTACACATTCTTCATTTTCTTCTTAAACTTTCACTTTATTATTCTTCCTCATATCTCAACATCACCTTACACCTATTCTTTATCTCTAAATTCATTTGAGTTCATTCCTAAATCACCCTAATTATTTTACACATATGGCAGTGAAGAAAATAGAGCATTCACTTCTATTTTCTTCAAAAAAAATTGCACCAATTTATACACTTTTTCATTTCTCTTTCAAACTCAAAGATCATTTCAACACTCTCTTATAACATTTTTATCCTCAAAACACACAAACAAAAATATCAATATATTCATCCTATACCCACGGTATACATGAAAAATAACCATTTTCTCATGATCATTTAATATCAAATCAATCACCAAATTTATATCATATACGAACAACTCATAACGATTTACATGGAATTACTTGATAAAACTTCAAATTCTTCAAAATCTCAAGAAGGCCTAATTCCTCATGCAACCACATACATCATCTTAAAGGTAGTTTGGGTTAGGTTTTTCTTGAGGCAAAAGAAATAGATAACAAAGTAGGAGTGGTGATAGATAGAGGAAAGCAAGGTTTAACTTTGGTGAAAGTTCAGTAAATCAAAAATCAGTGAAGAAAAAGCTTGAAGAAGAAAGCCATAAAGAAGAGAACTAAGTCAAGAAACAACAGTAACTTAGTATTTCAAGTTTAAAAAAAAAAAGTGGGTTTAAAACTTGGACACTTGTCCAATTTATAAAGCTTTGACTAGTTTCTCATTTAACTAGTTCAATCCTCTCTGAATTTTACTCCAAATTGTCTCTAATTTTTTTAATATCATTATGTCACCAATTCTAAAGTCATCTCTAAAATTTCTTCATTATCATTTGATTTTTATTTCCATTTCCATTTATCAATTTACTTGTCGCTTGACATTTTTCCTAGTCCAGTAATACCCAATATTTTCAGAAGTTTTCCTAAAATTCACCAAAAAGTCTAAATCAATACATATATTCTCCATATCGATTTTCAGTGCAATTAATTCACAACAAAAATCACATTTATAATTCAATTATACCCGAAAAATGTCAATGAATGCATATACAATCATTTTAATGTGCAAAATTAATATTCAGTGTATTTGTATGCCTTATTGTGCATGAGCATAAAATGCAATTTCTAATTTTACAATAAACTCTCTTGTACACTATTCTAGCCTTAACAAGGGTAACAGGATGTTACAATTTAAATATTCAGTGGACTTCCTCAATCAAATTCATTTTGTTCTTTTAACCAAATTAGCTTGACGTGTAACACTTTGTATTATGCATTTTTTGTTAATGATTTCTTTTTGACGATTCAAAAAAGGAAAAAAAAAAGGAGTAGTGATATTAGATTTAGGGAGAGTGATAAAATTTAGGGGGAATATTGCTTTGTTGCTTTTGTGTTTCTTGCACTTTATGTGCTATGCTTTAAAAATTTAAGTTATTTACATGTATAGACATTTCTTTGATATTGAATATCTTTTTATTCTTGATATTGAATTAAGTTCATCATTATCTTCATAATTAGTTTTATGTTTAATTTTATTATTATTCTTTAATATCACAAGTGTTTTGCTGTCATCAAAAAGGGGGGAGAAGTGTTTAAATAATAATTAGATTAAGCAAATTGGTTTGAGAATTTAAACTTATTAAAATAATGTTTTTGGGGTGATTGGTCAACCTATATGGGTTAGTAGTTAATTCATATAGGATAAAGTTATTAAATTTGATGTACCATGAGTTGTTTGTAATATCGCTTGATGTATTAGTCGGATAATGTGTCATATTGGTCAACTAGTATGCCTACTAGTCAACCAGTAGTCGATAATGGCTACGATGAACTAGTAACAATGGGTAATATAGATAAACACATTTACAGGGACTTGTAAGAAAGATAAAACCGCACTTTACCACCTTTTTTAAGCAGTTGATGAATTTGGTTTTGAGAAGATCGCGAGCGGGACAACATCAAAGGAGGCATAGGAGATTCTTGAAAAGGCATACAAAGGTGTGAACCAAGTGAAACAAACTTGCCTACAAACACTCAGAGGTGGGTTTGAAGTTTTAAAAATGAAAGAGTCCAAATGTGTGTCCAGTCATATTACGAGGGTAAAAATGAGTTCGGTATGGTACTTGGACATCAGTGCGAGTAACCATATGTGTGGCTACAAGTACATTTTTATCGAAATAGAAGATATTGTGGATGGTCATATATCAATTGGAGATGCCTCAAAAGTGAAATTCAAAGGGCAAGGTAAAATTCTTATTCAATGCAAAGATGGAAATGAGAGGTTTATTATGTCCCAGATATAAGGAGCAATATTTTGAGTTTGGGTCAATTGTTGGAATGTGGTTACACAATTTTTATGAAAGATCGAATGCTTCATTTAAGGGACCAAATAATTGGTTGTTAGCCCAAGTAGAAATGACCAAAAACTACATGTTTAAGTTGAACTTGGTGAATGTACAAGCCAAATGTTTAAAGGCTTATGTAGAGGATAAAACTTGGTTATGGCATTTGTAGCTTGGGCACCTTTATTTTGGTATTTTGAAACAATTGGCAAATAAAAGAGTGGTAAATTGTATGCCAAACATAGACCACTACGATAAGTTTTTTGAAGGTTGTGTGTTAGGAAAACTTACAAGATATTCTTTTCCAAAAGAAGCAAGATATCGTGCAAAAAAAGGTGTTTGAATTGGTTCATACCGATATTTTTGGTCCAATAACTTCTAACTCTCTTAGTAAGTACTGTTACTTTATTATTTTTATTGATGATTATTCTCGAAGTACTTGGCTTTATTTTTTAAAGGAGAAATTGGAAGCATTTTCTGTTTTAAAGAAATTTAAGATGATGGTTGAAAACTTGAGTGATGAGCACATAAAAGCCTTAAGGACTGATAGAGATGGCGAATTTACATTAAAAAAAAGTTTATAAATTTTTGTGAAGAGAATGACATTAGAAGGTTCTTAACAACTCCTTATTCAGCTCAACAAAATAGAGTAGCAGAGAGAAAGAATCGGACTATACTTGGCATGGTTTAAAGCATGCTAAAGAGTAAAAGTATGCCAAAAGAATTTTGGTTGAAGTGGTAAGATGTGTAGTGTATTTGCAGAATCGTTGTCTAACGGAAAATTTGGAAAATGTTACCCCACAATAAGCATGGTGTGGTGTTAAACCATCAATGGGCACATTTGAAAGTGTTTGGAAGTGTCGGTTATGCTCACATTCAAGATCAAAGGTGCGCACAAAGCTTGATGACAAAAGCAAGAAGCTTATTTTTGTGGACTATGATGAAAGGTCTAAGGTGTACAATCTCTATAATCCCTTTACAAAAAAAATACTTGTGAGTTGTGATGTGCAAGTCAATGAATAAAGCATGTGGAATTAGAGTTTTATGGGGGAGATGACCCATGAAGAAGTGAAAGAAGTAGCATCAACAACAATTTTCATACCAACAAACATAACTACATTGACAAAAACACAAGCTGGACCATCTTCAACTTTATCTGATGATGAAGATGAGCTAAAAACACCAAAAATAAGAAGCTTACGAGACCTGTACAAGGCAACAAATGAATTACACTTGATGTGTCTTTTGGCTGATGTGGATGACATCACATTCAAGCAAGTCATAAAAGATGAGAAATGGCAAGCTGTGATGCAAGAGGAGATGAAAGAAATTGAGAAGAATGAAACTTGGGAACTTACAAAATTACTTGAGACTTATAAGCCCATTAGTGTGAAGTGGGTTTACAAGAAGAAGATGAATGCGTGAGGCAAAATTGAGAGATACAAGGCAAGAATAGTGGCCAAAGGATATAAGCAAAAAGCCAGGATTGATTATGAAAAGGTGTTTGCCCCAATTACAAGAATGGAGACAATTCGGCTACGATATTCGTTGGTTGCTCAAAACAAGTGGAACATTTTTCAAATGGATGTGAAGTGAACATTTCTAAATGGAGTGCTTGAAGAAGAGATCTACATTAAGCAACCACCTGGATATGTAAAAGCCGATAAGGAGAACAAATTGTTGAAGTTAAAAAAGGCATTGTACAGGTTGAAGTAAGCACCAAGAGCATGGAACACCCGAATAGATGCATATTTTATGGATGACTTAATTTTTACGAGAAATAATAAGGAAATGATTAAAAAGTTTAAGTTGGAAATGACAGAGGAGTTTGAGATGATATATTTAGGATTCATGTCTTATTTTCTTGGATTTAAAGTGAGATAAGATAAATTTGGAATTTTTGTGTCTCAAGAAGCATATGTAAAGGAGATTTTAAAGAAGTTTAAAATGGAAGATTGTAATCTTGTAAGAAACCGGATTGAGAGTGGTACGAAATTATCTTGACATGATGAAGGCAAGGCAGTTGACACAACATTATATAGAAGTTTGGTTGTATGTTTGTGTTATCTTACATGCATAAGGCTAGATATTGCATATGGAGTTGGCTTGGCAAGCCAGTACATGGAGGAGCCAAAAATGACGCATTAGAAAGCCATAAAACTAATTATTCGTTATATTAGAGATGCTTTATCTTATGGCTTATTTTACTCTTATACTAATGAGTTTGATCTTGTTGGATATTTTGATAGTGATTGTAGTGGAGATATAGATGATAGAGAGAGCACTATGGCTTTTGTATTTTTCATAAGAAGCATGACATTTACATAGATTTCGAAGAAACAACCTATAGTTACTTTTGTCAACCTGTGAAGTAGAATATGTTGCCATATCTTCATGCGTATGTCACTTCTTATGGCTTCGTAAGTTACTAAAGGAGATTAACTTTGCTTAAGAGAAACCAATAGAAATTTGAATGGATAATAACTCAGTGATGAATTGACAAAGAACCTGGTGCATCATGAAAGGAGCAAGTATATTGATGTGCGTTTTCACTTCATATGGGAGCATGTGCAAGATGATGATGTGGAGATGAATCACATGGCAAGTCATGATCAAGTCATGGATATATTCACAAAGCCATTATCGATTAAAATCTTAAAAAATTTCAAGAAGTTGCTCGGGATGCAAGAAAGAAAATAATTAAGTTTAAGGGGGATGCTAGAAATCTAAACTTAATATGGTCCAATAGTTAAAGTGCTTGTAGTAGACAGAATTTAAGGCTGATTTAAGAGAGAATTTGAAAGGACAAAAGTTGGTCATTTTGGGTGTTTATCCTATGGATTTAAATCTCTTTAAACTGGTTTCAGTTAGTGAAAGTTTCAAGTCATTTGGAATTCTCTTTAAAATGTTATGGTTATTTTAGTGAATGATGGTCAGAATTAACTGTGTTGATTAGAATTCTATTTTTTATTTATTGTTATACAAATTTCTAGAGTTTTCATATGATGTTTAGGCTTATAAAAAGACTTGTACTAAGTTGTTATGTGAAAGAATTTAAAGAGTTAATAATACAAACAATTGGCTCATTATTCTTCTCTTCTCTCTACTTCAAAAGTATCGAATAAACCATTAGAGTCTAACATATAGTATTGTTTTGACCTATACTGACTAGTATAACAGAAAATAGTACTAGAAGCTATAATGTCATACCAAATACCACTATCGACTAGTACTGGTCGAAACAAATGGTACGGGCCAGTATTGATCGATACTGAAATGTTAGTAAGATATCGGTTTGAGACAAAAAATTTAAGAAGTTCCAGGACCAAATTTCAAAAAGCTTTATTTTTTTCTAAAATCTAATCCTATCGGTCGTCGATCTTTGAGAGTGAGGAGTCTTCAACACCTATGTTACCGCTGTCTTCACTCTTCACCGAAAACTTCGTTATCGCATCACTGTCATCTAAAGCTCTCCTCTCTGTTAATTGATTATCTCCTCAATGATCTCTCCACTCTCTTTTCATCAGTGTCTCCTCACCACAGGCCTCCTCTCTTCTCTTTACCATCACCTCCTCTCCGTTATAGTGTCGTCTCTTCTCTACCGCAGCACTGCCTCCTCTCTGATGCTGTCCTTTGTAAGTATGCTCTTCACTAGCTCTTTGTTCTTTTCTTTGTATTTAGTTACAACATAATATCACCAATATCAACACAAAGAAATATAGGTAAGGAACACTTACGCTGCGTATGGTTGCTGTCTCCGGTAGTTGGAGACGGAACGGAACAGAAATTTAGAGACAGAACGGAACAAAAACTGAGCACAGTGAAGTATTTGGTTATGGTGGACAGAACAGAGAAAACTGTCTCCGTCTTAAGGACAGAATGTGTTTGGTTGCAGGGGACAGAACGAAAAAATAGTGCAAATGACAAAAATACCCCTGGTCCTTAATATGATTAGAAATATGTAATTCATTGATACTTTTATTATGAATGGATTGTAATAATAAAT